>PVKS010007441.1:0-72912 GCA_004027875.1 Aplodontia rufa
CTCCTTCCCAATACATCTCTACAAATGCCTTAGGTTGTATGTCCTTACACCTTTTCCAGATTTAAAATATGAGAATTGACCTCCTTTCTCAATGGCTGGGGTCTAGCTCCAGCCTCCACAGATGAGTGAAGACATTCAGCCCTTGGTTCTCTGGGTTATGCTGATTTCACTCAGCATAATTTCTTCCATAGGATGCAATTTCAAGGGTTAGTTTTGATGTGAGCTTATAACCAACTCTCAGGCATCTATGGTGCCCTCTTCAGGAGGCCTGTGAAGCTGCAAGTTGGATGCAAGGCACCAGTCAAGAGACATTAAAGAGGAATGTCAAAGGGGGACCAAATAGCTTGGGTGTGAGAAAGAATGACACACAGTGGCTTTACTCGGGATTCCTAATCTACAGTAGATTAAGATGGGGTGAGAGAAGGGGATACGATGGCGGTTTCCTACTGTCATTTCCCCCATCTTACCATTCACACATTGGTTAAAACCCTTGAAGAATGCATCATTTCACTAGTAGAAGGGAAAATCAATATACTATATTAATGTAAATTCCTGCAAACATCACTATCCCTTGAAAGTCTTTTCAAAGCTCCCAATTGAATCACAGTGTCTTTTCCCTTTTCAGATTGTTAGATGCACAGTATGAATTTTCTTCTGCTGCTAGAAAATTGGTGCAAGGACACCAATTCCATGACAATTGGTACAAGGCCAATAGCACTGAAGCGAAGAGTCCCGATAACATTTTTTACATCTCTGGTTGACAGGATTCAGTGCTGTTCACCACAAAGCTTCCTGGGGCAACTTCCCTGGTCAGGAGGCAGTTTCCTGGGTCTCCTGGGGAGGCTTCTGCAGGTGAAACACTTCCATGCTGTGGGCTCTTTTCAAGGTTGCCTGCTCACTCCCCTTTCCTTCTCTGCCCCAAACATTTGGTAGGCAGGGGGCCTGCAAATTGCTCTTCTTGAAAAGGCTGACAGAAAACCCTGCCAGTTCTATTTATTTGCCTCATCCTAATACTGCCCTGGGGATGGCTGCAGTACAAAGCAGTCATCCACCTCATGGCTCTCCGGTTCTCTCTGCTGTCCCTACATTCTTTTTAGCAACAAAGAGATGTTACCTTAAGGACTTCAAATAAATTCCTAATGCCAAGCCTGAGGCATTGCAAATATCCAGCTCTTTTTACCTCCAAACTCAATTGGAAGAAAGAGAATCAGGGCAGAGAAACCCAAAGTCTTCAGAAGTATGTTCTGATATTCTGGTTCTACAGCAAAAATGGGACCCCAGAACTCATGCTAAGGATAAACCAAAATCCACAGCACCTGAAATTGCTCCACAAACTTCTCTATGAGCTGAAGAGTCTTATTATGGCTAGTTGGTATAGATCACCTACAAAGGGACAACCACGATGACAATCCAGACACCACTACCATCCCCATCCCCAGAGATGCTTCTCCAAGAAAAATCTACCTTACCACAGATATGACAGATAGTGTGTTGTAATGTATACTGCACATTAGAGTGCTTCAGTGGCCTATGTAGGAGAGAAAAATTGGGAATTGGCAAAAACTTTCAAGGCAAGCATTGAAGGACAATGAGAATTTCTAAGAATAAAGATGTAGAGAAAAGTATTCCAGGGGAATGGATCAATCTAAGTCAAAAATGAAGCAGCAAAACTCAGAAAGGTGTTTTTGTTCTTCTTTGACCAAGGACAAGAGACCCAGTGTGACTGTATTGCAGAAAGAAAATTGAAGTGGGAATTGAAACTACAAATGGCTCCTGGGACCAGGTTGGGTAGGTACGATCCTACCAAAATTTGCAGGAAGCTACTGCAGACCAAATGCACATACTCATTTAGAAAGGTCAAAAGATGAGCATCCCACAGCTGAGCAGTCAGGTTTTGCTGATGAAGCATAAGCAGGAATGGTGACGTGCTTCTGGCTCCATTAGTTCCTTCTGTGACTGGATTTGTCAAACCTGACACTAGCCATTCCTCAGCTGTCATTGAAGCCTCTCACATCCCCCACAGTTGGGCTTGGCACTTGGAGGACTGGAGGTTTAATATAAGGAACTGGAGCTGACTATGAAGGAAAAGTTAATATATGACCTCAGGCCATTTTGATTTGGGGACTGTTTCTGTGCATCCAGGCAGATCCAGGGGTATATAGAAAAATAACAAGGTGGAATCTTATATTTAAAGGTTTTTAACAAGTGTTGATGGCATAGAACTGATGAAGAATGGGCTAAAAAGTTGCACATGCAATCATGTACCTCTATTCCAAAGACTACATAGGACTGTGTAGGCCTCGGACAGCATAATAGTACCTGTTCTAACTTTATTCTAATCACTTCTTTTAACACATCATTGCCCCTTGTTCTTGTAGCCCATTTCTTTCAAATACTGAGGAACAGTAGATCAAACTGTTCCAGGTAGCAATTGAAAAATAATAATACAACCTGTTTAAACATGGCATCTAAGTTGAATGCAGGCTTTCCCAGTTTGCACACGATGGCATTTCAGCTTGAGAATTTGTTTTATAAACAAGGATAGGGGTTGACATTTAGCAAGTTCCCTGGTTTCCACCCTAATTGCCAGTTTTGTACTTGAATACTTAAATTATTTACATATTCATGAGATTCAAAATCAGCTCTGACATTGGGAAATTTCAAGCACATGGAAATCCTGCCAAACCAGCATTGGTATATAACGCTCAACATATTTCCTATGAATAACTGAGTGCCTTTTTACTTAATGCAGTGCCTTGGGGAAATGTGATCGTATAAGGTAGATATAAGCTTCCTACGTGTTTATGCTTGTACAGAAATCATTTGAATATTGCCAGGGGTTGAAATTCAAAAGGATCCATTTGTCTTTTATCTCCAACTTATCCTTTTGACTTTAAGGGGTTGCTAGGTCTATTAAAAAATAAATAGAATTACTGTGAAAATAAATACTTTAGGTGGCTGGAGCAGTGGCTCAGTTGTTGGAACATTTGTCTGGCAGGTGCGATGACCCAGGTTCAAATCCCAGCACCACATATACAACTAAGTGTCCAAGAAACAAAGGCTAGATGGAAAAATAAATAAAACTGATTCTCTCTTCCTTTCTCTTTCATTCTCACTCTCTTAAAAAAAAGATACATACTTTAGTATTTAATGGTTTAATTTTATCTTAATCAATATTACCCATGAACTGTATACCAGTTCTTCCTTGTTCCGTTTATCTAGTTTCACAGTGGTTTTTAGTGATTAACTAAGAGGGCATTCAACATTGATTTAAAGTGCTCTGTCTCTCATACTAGAAGGACACCGGAACAAGTCAGGCAGGCTCTGGCTAAGGCAGGCTTGTGGCTAATTGCAGACACAGCTCTCTGCTATCTGGCCAGTGTTGGGCTAGTCCATTGACTAGCCTCTATGCATGGCTTGCTCTGTGCCAGGCTTGGTGTTAAGTGTTTTACATACATTCTCTCAGGGTCTTCAAACAGTACCTGGGAGGCAGGGACTGTCACTATTCCTCCCATGTTAGCAGTGGACAAACTACAACGTTAACTGACCTACTGACCATCACACAGCTGGGGTAGGGCCTGACAGAGTAGAGAAGTGATACTCTTACGAGCTTTCTCTATTGTCTACCAGTGTTGACCTCTCATCTGCTTCTGTATAAAGCAGTCAGTATTTCTCAGAGAATGCCCAGCATTCAAAGCTGCCATGACAAGTGTTCTCCTTGAATTAGGGACCAGTAATGAAAAGGATCAATTAAAAAGGGATAAAGGGACATTTTGTTAAAAAAACAAAACAAAAAAAAGTAGGTAAGAAACTGCTTAAATAAAATCTGAGGAATTGTACAACAAGAAAGAGAACGAAAGAAAGCTAAAAGTAATTCTTTTAAATTGACTTGAATGCAAGTATCTAAAATTCTATCACGGGCTACCAGACACATCGGGAGTACATTTTGCCTTTTCTACCAATATATAATTTTAATTCAAAGTTAGCCTCCATCTATATAGAGAATGCCAACTGTTCATATAAGGTTTTCATTATTTGTGAACAGAGCTTCCTTTATCAAAACCTGTTTCCTCCCTGCAAAATCATGTTTTCCTTTTGCATGTATCGACACATATTGATCAAAATGATGAAGGTAAGGCCCACATGAAGACATATGATTGTGTATTTCTTTCACAAATTGTGATTCTTTGGAATTTATCAGAGATGAAAAAAGGGAAGGCTTCCCACATGGAATTCCTTAGACTTCTGTCTGGTTGAGCTACAATATAAATTTGTGAATATTTTAGAACTGCTACCAAAGAAAGGGTGACCTAACAAACTGTCCTAAAGACTTCATCCTCCCGCCATAGAACTAGTCACTTGATTGAAGGTTAAAAAAAATAATTAAAGAACAAAACAATTTTTAACATCTCCTGAAATAAAATCAATAGGAAGAAAAATGAAGATAATGAGAAAGATGGAGAGAAAAATTTAATTGGGGCTGGGTGTGGTGGTACATGCCTGTAATTCCAGGGGCTCAGGCAGGAGGATGACAAGTTCAAAGCCACCCCCAGCAACTTGGCGAGGCTCTGAGGAAGTAAGTGAGATCATGTTTCAAAATAAAATGTTAAAGAAAATCTGGAGATGTAGTTCAGTGGGTAATGTCCCTGGTTCAATCCCTGGTACCAACAAAAAAAAAAAAAAGAAAAAAAGAAAGAAAGAAAAAGTGAATTGAGGACCAATGCAAGGCAGTCAAAGATGTTTACCTGACCTCCACAGTGTTCCTGTTTAAATTTTTGAGTTAGTTGTTAAGTGCTTAAAACTAAAAAAAAAAAAAAAAAAAAAAAAAAAAAAAAAAAAAAAAAAAAAAAAAAAAAATCACATTGTGAACAAAGCAGGATTGCTTCTCTCTGATGAATCTGAAGTTCTCGCCATTGGACCTGCCATCCTCCCATTAGCCCAGTAGACTGGAACCTGAAACCCACCCCCCTTCTAGAGGGACACTGCCTCCTCCCCAGTTGTCTGCAGTCCACCTCCAGTTTTCTGGCCTGTCTGTACAGGCATTGACTTCGTGGCCTGTGTGGTCTTGGACATCCATAGGGTAGGAAGAAGCAGGATGCTGCTCAGGATAGAAGAGCAGCCCTCCGCTGCGGTCAGGGCCAGCAGTAGCTGGGAAGGAGGAGGCAGGGCCAGCCTGAATGAGGAGCGCAGGGCCCTCTCCTCCAGAGCTGCTCAGCAGCCTGAGTCCTGCACTGCTGGTCCTGGCTTACAACATCGCACCTCCTCCAGTGTAAACGTGAACAGACATGCCGAGAGCCCAGCACCTGGCATGCTCCACAAAGCTGAGGTTTAGGAGGTATAGGAATACTCTTCTACTTTTCCGTTTTTTTTTTTTTTCTCTTACAGTCACATCTGCTCTTTGTTTTCTCTCATTTCAAATGTTTCCCAACACATCATGTTTAGTGAGGTGTTTAAGACAGACTGGGAGATGCCGTTGGAGGCAATGTTTTATAGCACAATTTGTACACTAGTTTATTGCCAAATTAAAATAAAGATGTAATCTGGCAGACTCAGCCTGCTGCTAAGCCTTCCTTGGGTGGTTTCCTGTATCAAGGCAAGAAAGTCGGAGAACTAGCAGTGAGATAAAGAAAGGCTTCTCTGCTTTTTCCTGCCTACTCTGCTTCCGAATACAAAGAAACAAAACAACAAGAGCAGAATGTTTGGTTTACCTACTGCTTAAATTCATAAATAAACAATAAGTAAATAAATAAAAAGGCAAGATTCTCATGTTCCTATGGTAAACGCCGTGAACTTCTTCCTATTGTCCGCACTGATTTGCTGTACTAAGAAGTCCGTGTGACCAGTAGCCCCCTGCCCATTTGACATTTATATAATGTTCATATTTTTTCAATCCCAAGGCTTTCCAAAGACACATCCCCACATCAATCCTGAAGGCTGGAGGCTTACTCTTATTTCTGCACTGGCAATTCCTAGGCCAGGACTTTCTAGCAGTCAGAATATTTTTAACAACTTTAATCGGAAAAGGAATTTATGCCTTTCTCCTTCAGTCTTTCTTGGGGTACCCACTCAAGGGAGCATTTACCTCTATGTCTAGGTAACAACCCAGTGGTTGATTTTATGTTAATTTGACTGGGCTGAGATGCAAGGTAGCTGGTAAACATTATTTCTGGGTGTGTCTCTGAAGGTGCTGGCAGAATACATTAGCATCAGAATCAGTAGGCTGAAAATTCCACTTCCCCATGTGGGTGGGCGACATCCAGGCATCTGAGGTTCCAGCATCCGCTTTCTCTTTTTGAGTTCGGACATTAACTCCTCTGCCCTCACACAGCCACATTCCTAGCTCTGCAGCCTCCATACGTGCACCTGAGCTTACCTCATTGACCCCTGAGCCTTCTGCTTCCCATCCCTACCCTATTTCAAAGCCTTTGGACTTGGGCTGAATTACATCACTGGTTTTCTTGGTTTCCCAGCTAGCAGATGGCAGATCTTGGGCCCTGTCAGCCTATATAATTTCATGAGCCAAATTTCATGATCTCTCTCTTACTGATTCTGTTGTTTCTTTGGAGAACCCCGACTAATGCAACCACCTAGATATTGAATATCACCAAATAGATTTTTCCCCCTAAGAAAAACAACTAAAACATCAAAACATTTGATTTTGAAAAATCTGAGGACATTAAATGACTCAAATTTGTCTTTGATTAAAAATACACTTAAAAATCTAGTTTCGTATGGAACTGATGGCCAATAACAGTAACTTAGGCCAGTAAGGACAATCTGCTCAACAAAATTCTTTAAGTCTCTAATAACTTCCACATCAAAAAAATGTCTATTGGGTGTTCAAGGTATCTAAGATGAAGCAGCTGGAGCAGAACACTGAAGCGCATATGGGATCTCTTCAGGCCAGAGATCCAAAAATTCTGTTTTTAGGGCCTTAACGAGTTCACTCATTGAAGTAGAGAAAAAGCAATGTCAGAGAAATACAGGAAAAATAAACATGGCAATGCATTTCAAAGGGGGAGAGTATGTTTCAAAAGCAAAAAAAAAAAAATACAGCAAATAAAAAAAGTCAGGAGAGACTACTCTGTTCTCAGGTAAATTCTGAAGATGGTACCCAACAAGGCATTTCTAAGAGATGGCAGCTCACCTGAGAATTCTGCTCACTACTTTGATGTAAGACAGCATTCAGCCCACTGACAGTGGCACTAGGGGTGGGAGTTCTGAAACTGCAGCTGTCACGGAAAACCTGATGAGCGATACTTACACGATACTAGGCAAACATAGTCACTGGCCAGCCAACACCAGCACACAGCTCATTTTGGTGCCCACAGCTACATCTCATCAATTCTGAACGCCTCATGGTCCACAAGGGATTGCCAGCACTGATTTCCATGTCATGGACCCACTTGAGTGGCTACAACCCTTCTCCACCTGATTCCAGATACCATCAGCCAATGGCTCACCGGACCCTGCAGCCTGACCCCCTCCAGATGATGCTCCCAGCCTCATTCTGTGGCTCAAGCCTTGAAAGACTGAGGTTTACTTGCCCCACTTCACATATTTGCAGGTTATCTAATGTGTCCCCTCAGGATAACTTAGCCTTCACTGTTTCTTGCAGAAACAGAGAGGTTGGTACAAAGTCTGTCTTCTACCCATCTGGTCACCTCAAAATATCACCTTTGAAAATGAGAACCAAATTTCATGGGAGCATTTTTTATTTATAGGTCATTTATATATGAGACACCAATTGCTCATTTTCCCCTTGAAAAAAATTATTAACTTCTCAGATATTTGGATCCCTATCATCACATAGAACAAAGATAGATAAGGCTTCTTCTTTGAGCTCTAAAATAACAGAATTAATTGTGTTGGTGGTGACAAAAGCTACCTTCTGTTCCAGACCTTCAACATGTGAAGCCAGGATTACCTCTCACTCTAACAGGTCTTCTAGCTTTTGACTTCTTGTTACCACTGTTAATCCTTACATTAGCATTGTTTAGGCCTTAACATCTGAACCAAAATTCCCAGAGGCTGCTAATTCGGAAAACAAAAACTATTTATGCCTGTACAATCATCAAAAAGTGAAAACTAATCAAAATTAGGTCCCAAAACTGTGTGTATATGTGTGTGTGCATAATTAGTTTTACCAAGCTTTAGTCTTAGCCAAATATGCAATACTGTAAACATGATTTTCCAGACATTTTATGATTTTTTTCTGACATTTTCCTGTAAACAAAAATGTGCCCTTCACAAACAGAAATCTAACATACTCATTAAGGTCCAGATTAATTCATTTCACGTGACTTCAAAGTTGACACATCACTGGACCTCCATCTCCTCAAATCTGGGCTACAAAATTCATGTAATTCACACAGCCACTCTGACTGCATATTCATTATGCATAAGTGAGGACGCTGACTTTTTGGCCTCTCACACTACAGTAAAATCTTCTGTATTAATTAAGCTCCTTGATATGGTTATTATATACTGACATTACAACCATGTAGAGTTCTTAAAATAAACGTGCAGTCTAATATTTGGGTTTTTTTCCAAACACATTGGAAGATCATCTGCAATTATAATTATTCATACAAACACATTTTAAGGTAAAGGAAGTCAACACTAAAACTATTCACCATAAATGGCTGAGTTGGTACCACTGTCCGGGTGCCCTGCTTCCTGTAGGGTTCTCTGTTCTGCCACAGTGATCACAGGAGGCACTGATGGAAGTATTGGGACATGAAGAACTACATTTCTTGGCATCTCCTCCAGCACAATTGCAGAAATGCATAGATTTCACTTAGCCAGGTAAATCTGGCCTTCACTGTGCCTCTGGCATCAAGGGCAAAATTAACCAACTGTCGAATAAAATTCAATAACCCAGTGGATTAAATGACTGATACTCTGTGTCCTGAGCTGCTCAGCCCTCACCTCTGTTAACTGTGCCATCCTGGACCAGATGCACTGTGGCTTGACTCCAGGAACAAAATTGTACATTCTGCTCAAAGGGTAACTAAGCTGCTCAAGAGGAAAAAAATACTAATTGTAAATCTTTTCTATTTTTAGGCATAATGTGCATTTTATTTGGCAGTAAGGGCAACATGAATAAAACTCCAATCCTAAAATGTTAATTTGCTTCCTCCAAAATGCTCACATCAGTGCAGTCCTTGGGAAATTGCTTACACCATTCCTCTGCCTTCAGAGAACACCCCACACATTAATGCATTTTCAGAGAGGTTAAACCCTGGAACATCCTTCCAACTCATGCAAGTCCACTGTTACTTTCAATATGGATAATTTCTAAGACATGATTGCTCTAAGGAGAATTATCAGAATGATTTTGCTGAATAATAACATTTCTCGTTTTCCCTTTAGTTCTATGGCTACAGTGTTTCTCAGATTTGCCTATGTATATGTTGTTTATTTTTGTTTAATTAAATTTTATTTGCCATTCCTAACTTCATTTTCACCTGAGAATATGAGCTCCTTAAAAACAGGTGCTATTTGCTTTTTCGTATGCATATGTAGTTTAGAGTACTTCACATACGGTACGGCATTTATGTGCACATATATGTAAGAAATAGCATAACCACATCTCATACTTTCTTAAGAAGTGGATTTCTGGGGCTGGAGCGGTGGCTCGGCAGTTACGGTGCTTGCCCGGCATGCACAAGTACACAGGTTCAAACCCCAGCACCACATACACAGCTAAGTGTCAGAGCAACGAAAGCCATGTGAAAAACTAAATAAAAATTCATTCTCTCTGTCTCTCTCTCACACTGTCCTTCTCTCTCTCTCTCTTTTTTTTTTAAAGGTGGATTTCTTGTCTAATCTTCTCACTAAGTGAAGAACTGTCCTGAGATAACTGCATTCTGAATAATGATTCTGGTGCGCATCAATGATGTTCTCTAGTCATTCCTTCCACCGTTTCACCAAACCCTTAGCATTCTTAATCTTACCGCATTTATGTTTCTTTTTAAGGTTTTGAGGACAGCCATGAATCCTTTACCAAGAAGATCTAGCATCTATGCATATATGTAAAACATTCTCAAATTCCATGGAGGTCAGTGGTTCCTCACAGATTTAGAGATCTGCTATTCTTTGGATGTTGAACGTTGCCCAAAGGACCATGTGTTAAAGGGTGCACCCCAATTCAGGGATACTGGGAGGTGCTGTGGACATTTAGGAGTAGGGTTTAATAAGAGGTCCGTAGGTCCCAGGGGGATGCCCCTGATGAGGACTATGGGTCCCTAGTCTTATCTCTTGCTTTCTTGCCTTTGCTTCCTGGTGGCTGAGGTGATCAATTTTGTTCTGCCATACTCCCTGCTATAATGTGCCACCTTGCCAGAGGCCCAAAGCATGGGGACATTTGTGAACTAGAACCTCCAGAACTGTGACTCAAAATGAATTTTTTTTTTGCTTTATAAGTTGATTATCTCAGGTATCTGTTACAGTGACAGAAAGCTGACTCCCACAATATCCAAGTGAAGAACTGCTTCTTCACAGTGTATGGTTTAGAATCTAACCTTTATTCTGTATGCTGTTCGAGATATCCATGTGGGTTAAGCAAGAAACCTGAGATGCTCTTTGCTTCCTCATATCCCACGGGCACAGAGTTCAGGTTATTGCAGAGAACAAAAGTGGTCACTGAGATGAAATGCGGAAGTGTTTATCCATCTCTTTACCCTAGAGAACTGTACCATTGTCTCAACAAGGGCATCGGGCTCACCTTTTGGTCTTGACTGTATGCCAGAATCCAGTCTTCTTGCTTTGGGTGGAAAAGCAAGCTCTGGATGTAAAAGTTCAGCCGATATTTTTGATAAGTTGCCCCTTCATCTGAGCTGATCAATAAACTGCTCTCAATCTCTGGGTCTGTGAGTAACATAATCTGCAGAAAGAATGGTGCGGAAAAGAAAACAACAGAGAGGTTACAAACTTACAAAACTCAAAAATGAGCTAAAATATTGACAAGGGAGAAATAAGGCATAGGCAGAAAATTCTTCACCAAAAAGTAGATCTTCACTTTGTAGTTCTGCTATCATGGACAAACACCACAAAACCATGAGGAATGAAAGGGGCAGTAGGATTTGTAAGGACAAGGGGAACTGTATGTTTTCCCACAGGACTCCATACTTTGAGTTTTTTTCCCGCCTCCGGGTTATTTCCATCATCTACAATATTTCCTACTATTTCTTTAACCACAGCCTTCCTTCATACGGTCTTTTCCATTTGGGGCAGTACATGAGCAAGACTGATCACTGTCTCTTATGGGAAAGGAAGACACAGAAAGAGCAAGGACACCATTGTTCTTTTCTTTTGGCTTTCCTATCTCAGATCCCATCATTTCACATTGAAAATGCCCCTTGCCACCCTACCCTCAGTCCAATTTTCCGAGCCTTGAGTCAAAAGTCTGGACTCTTGAAAGCTTTCTCTAGGAACACTACATAGGTTATTTTATACCACATCTTCTAACCTTCTATATAATCTATTATTATTTTCTCATCTATATTCTTTCTGCAGAATACAGTCTATGAGAACAGGTATGTTAGTTTCTCTACCCCTTTTGCCCAGCCACAGGTATACTACCAGCAACTAGACTAAGGACCAGTATGTATTACACACTCAATAAATTGCTGTCAAAAAATGAATGAATGGAAACAGTTTTCAAAGTAATCATGTAGATATAGAAAGATGCCCTGGACAGTTGGCATGGGATTTCCATGGAAAGTGTACTTGGATACCCTTCACAATTTTTAGCCTGTGGGCTATCAATGTGTAAAAGCTCGCAGCTTCAGATGCTTTGCACTCACTGGGATGCCTAATTGGGGCTGGAGAATTGCGGATAATCTGCAGCAGAAGCAAGGTGGAAAAGATGCCCTGAAAGCTGCTTTTTAGCCGCTCCTTTTTGTCTCTAGGAATGTATGATAAAGCACCTCATTCCCCTCTCTCTGTTGATCTCCTTTCACTCAGTCGAAGTACACACCGAATATCTCCTGACAGGCCTTAATGCTACCGTTGACTTCTTCCCCATCAGCTTATTAATTGCTACTGAGCTTGGTTCGGAGAAGCAAGAAAGATGTACTTAACGTGTAGCTTCATGAAGAGAAATCACTGCAGCCAAGGGTTTAAAGATTACCAGTTAAGAATGTGGCAGTGCCAGGAAGAGGGAGAGAAGAGACAGAACAGGGCCATGACAGAAAGCAGCAGATTGCCCAGAAGAGACACACACGCTTTTTAAGGATTTGGAGACAATCAGATTAAAAGCTAATTAAAGAGTCCTGTGATCTTTGAATGTGGTGCGTTCTTGTTGCAATTAGCACACACCAGACAGATTGTTCCTGAACTCTATGCTATCTCTTCTCTTCCCTTTTCTTTTCTTTTGAATCACATTCAGTCCTTTTTTTGTTTTTTTGTGTTTTTTTTTTTTTGTTATTGTTGTTTTTATTTTGAGACAGGGTCTCACCAAGTTGCTTAGGGCCTCACTGGCTTTGAACTTGTGACACTCCTGCCTCAGTCTCCCAAGTGTCTGGGATTATTCCAAATAAAACATGAAGCACACGAAACTAGAGAATAAACCCCTCTCGTACCATATTCCAGTGAAGCCACTGCCTGCCAATAGTAAATTCTCACGCAGTTAGGGGTTTATGTGTCTCACATTCACCAAAAAGACAGCTTCCCTCAACGGATGGCTGACAGAAGCCATTAGGTAATCTAAGTACAAACTCACATGGCCTCATTAACACAAGGACATGCATTAAGTTGGGGTGTTTAGATGGCTCCTAAATTCATAGATACTTTTCCAGGTGATTTCATATTTATTGGCACATAAAAGCTGTCATTCTTCAAATAACAAATAAGCTATCAAAGGATCATATTGATTTGTGTGTCTAAAAACAATTAACACTAATTTATAACAACCTTTTGCAAAAGGTTGTTATAAATAAACAAATACTGTTATAAATAAAATACTGCCAAAAAGGAATTTCCATGAAAATATGTAGAGGCTCAGTTTAAAGAGCACCTATTGTCTCAGTCTAGGCAATGTTCTTCCTACTGTGATTTCCTAATTCCTGTTAATCAGAATATACTTTCTTCTCTTCCCATTTCACCACCTGCTTCTCCTGAAAACATTGTAAAAATAAATTTAAACAATTAAAACTAGAGCCAACAGCATCTACCCAAACAAGCTGATTTATTTATCCTTTATTTAAAATATTTTCTACTCATCTATAAAGTCATCAGACTGTATAAAATATTTTGCATCCAGATAATAGTCGGTGGCAGTGGTAGAATAATGCAAATATTTTCTACTATATGGATACTTAATGTATAAAGAAAATTAGTGGTTTTCTTGGAATTTTTTTTCAAATGCTGAAATAGGCAGATCAAAAATCCCACCCTCTCTATATAGCACTCACATGAAATCCTCCATTTGGGAATTTGACATTCTGAAAATTATGGAAGAGAGTAGGAAATTCCTCTGTGAGCTTTGTAGATATGTCAGTACAACAAACTTTCTGGTGGTTCTTCTTTCAAGTTTCTGCTCTGATGTACTCAAAATAAATAGCCAATATGGATCCATTTTTTTACTACACAAACAACATGGTGAGACATGGAGAAGAAGCCAAATGAAAAGGAAAATACATTGTGCATAAATCTATCCAGTTAAACTACATTTGTATTTCCTTCTACTTCTTTAATCACATCTCCTATATATCATATCACTGACAGAGATTTTTCTTCTGATTTTTCATTGAATATCTTGACCTATATTCATTTTCAACTGAATCATAATCACACAAACAAGTACACACACACAGACACCTACGGTGTACAAGGTATTCCAATCACTTCTTCCCAACCTTTAAACTATGGAGATTATTTATTATTGGCATAGTGGTTGAAATGTAGTAAATGCTTAAAAGCCCAATAATCTCTGCTTTTACTAGCTCAGGATAGCTCTTGTTATGGTTCAGATATGAAGTGTCCCCCGAAACCTCCCATTAACACAAGAATATTCAGAGGGGAAATGATTGGATTATAAGATCTGTGACCTAAATCAGTTCATCCTAGTTCAAATGAATTGAGTAGGTGTTAACTGTAGGCAGATTGAGCATTGCTGGAGGAGGTGGGTCCCTGGGGGCATTGCATAGAAGGGTGCATCTTTCCGGGGGCCCCTTCCTCCTCTCCTTTCTCTCTCTGCTTCCTGCCTGCCATGAGCTGAGCAGCTTTCCTCTGCTGGGCTCTTCTGCCTCCGTTGCGCCCACATCAATGGAGGCAATCGTCTGTGGACTGAGACCTCTGAAATCACAGGTCCCACGTTCCCTTCTCTAAGTTTTTCCTGTTGTGTATTTTGGTCAGTGCGATGAAAAGCTAACTAAAACAGCTATCTTCTGTTGGCCCTTCATGTGTCTTTGAATAAATGATGTCTTCTTGCATTTAATCCTCTGTAGTCTTGAGTGTGATATAAGTAACTGAATTTTAGGAGAACACTGCAAAAGGCATGAATCCAAGTTTTGTACATTCCTAAAGGGAGCTCTCTAAAAGGAGTGATTTTTTTTTTTTTTGGCCTGGAACAAAGCTTATTCCATAGCAGAATAGCAGGTCCACATACCTTTGTAAATGAATAAAAGGATGAATGAGTGAATCCTTTCATCCCTGCCTTCTACTGAATGCAGCCCAGGGACCCTGGGAGTCCAGGTCCTCTTGAACAAGTCTGCTGTTTGACATGGAAACGAGGTGGGTGAAGACCAGAGGAAGAGACTGCTTTTAACAGGAGTAATTATTCTCTGTCCAAATGAGCCCAGGAGTGGTGAGAACCAGTTCACCTATGCTTTGCAGTGTGTATGGATGCTGCACAGACTGTATCAGCAGATGGATTGTTTTCCAAAGAAAGTCAATAACGATGACACAGCTCCCGCCACCCAACCCTAAGCAATCATTCATCATCCACTTCAGGTGGTGGAAGAAGCTTTATTTGCTTTTCCTCGAGGTGACAAATGAACATGAAATGCAATTTATAGATTTCAAATACGTCACTTCTCTCTTTCTTGGTAGTATTCCTTCTCACAGCTCAGTGTCATCAAAAATTAAATGTGTCCTCACTTTTTCTGATTTGCTCCAGATTCATCTGACTGTATGATGTAATTCTACAAATGACTGGCAAGCAACTGTGATCCTTCCAGTGTCTACTGTGGACCTTCACCCCTGCTATCACTTTTCCCAATTCTTTTTCTAGGAGCATGTCTACCATTTACCTGTTTAGATAAGGTGGAGTAAATACAGAGAATGTCATCATCTCTATGCCTCTATATTTCCCTCCATTTGGTCCTAATGCACAATTATTTATTTTATGTGTTGTTCACTGTTTATTTTCTCATTTGTATATTCTTTGTCATTCATGGGCTGGAATCAAAACAAAATTAATGTCCTACTGCTGCAGATCTCTCTCTCCCTTGCTCAAGGGCTTAACTCAGCTCCATTTGCCATATCACAGGTGCATAGAAAACGCTTTTCATAATGATGATGACAATGACAGAGAGAAACTGCAACAGTAGCAATTGGGCACTCCAGTTATCTGCCTGCTTTATTCAAAAAGAAATAGTTCTCTGCATCAACAGAATAAGAGGCTATTTGCAAGCCTTTGGCCTCAAAATTAAAAACAAATTAGGCAAAATGTAATCAGAGCGAAGAAGTAATTTGCTGACCAATGTGGGCAGAAAGTGCCTATTCCCAATGTGGGCTCAGTGTTTATCCTTCCCACATGAGAGCGGTAAGGGTTTATCAACTGCCAATTGTTTGGAAGGAAAGTTACAATGGATCCCAGAATAGGCTACGGCAAGAAAATCACTGAAGTATCCCTCCCCACCCCCCAAAAAATAGTTAAAGCAGGAGAGGAAGGTGATTAAAAGGAAAACAGTTTCCATTAAGTACACACCAATAGAAATGAGTCTGTGGAAAGACGGACACAATGCACACACTTGCCCTAACTCCCATTCTACCAATGTAACATCTTTGTTCATTAACATAAAAGTCTCATTCAATACTAAGAGACAGAACATTTGGGCAATAGACCATCCACTTGTGACCTGATAAGTGATTCATCGAAATTGCTAGAAAACCTTGACATTATATTCTAAAGAATCTTTTTCTTCATGTTTACTTTTAAATTGTTCTTTTCTTTTCAATGAGGGCATAGACTTAAATTTCAGTCCTTTACATGTGCCTTAAATGCAGTATCAGGAGAACCTTCCTATTCTTTATTTGCAACAATAATGAGAATTCATGTACTCAACACTCCTTTGTCCAGTCCTAGGACACTTTCATGATCAAGTCAGTTCACCAGATATGACAATATATGGAGTACATTCCTTGGAAGAAAATTCAAGAAAAAAATACGTAGAGCGTCTCTTACTCTCTCATTTCTCTGGGGACTACTGAACACAGTCCTCTTGTTGGAGACAATTTTGAGAACCTCAAATTTAACAACAGTAGTTACTGAGAGACTGCTTCTGGTGTTGCAGAGAGCTCTGAACCTGCAGGAAGGGGACGCTTGCTCCTGTATGGGCCCTTTGATATGTAGAGCTGAGCACAGTGCACCTGAGACTTGGTTCCACAAGAGGAGCCATGGTCTACTCCTAAACCTAACTGGGTTCAATGTCTTCACAGATGTGTGCATTTCATCCCTATGGAGAAAAGAAGAGGATGTGCTCAGAAGAAGCCATACATACCATGGGAAGAAGGAAACCCCTAACCCTGTTCTACCATCACAGGAACTAGCTTGGGGCATGGGGTTCAAAGACTTGGACCTGAGCGTCTTCTCTGCCATATGTCAATTGTGTTACTAAGAATACCTCACAGCTCACTTGATCTTTTTCTGAAACTCAATTTCTTCCAAGAAAGCAGTGATGTCATAAACACATTGATACGTATTGAGCATCTGCTCCGTACTAGGTTCTACTAAACCTTGGAAATATTATTCTAGTCCATTGTTTTGATCTGTCTTTTTTTTTTTTTTTCAGGACAGAGGACCAAACTCCAGGCCTTGCATGTGCTAGGCAAGTGCTCCGCCGCTGAGCTAAATCCCCAACCCCTAGTCCATTGTTTTAAAAAAAATGACTTCAGATGGCTGTTATTTGGTCCTTTTGACAGATAAAGAAATGGGGCAACTGGCTCAAGGTCACACAGGTAGTCAGGGATAAAGTTGTCTATGTCATACGCAGTATAGGTATGTGTGAAGGTCAGATAGGATCATCTGTGTGAAAGCAGGGTTAGGTTTTTGCAAAAGTTACTATTATTACCTCCAAAGGATGGCAATTCAGTACAATCTGTTCTGCTAAAACACAATAGTTGAGTTCTAGAAAGAGTGGGGAGAGAGAAGCTGTGCATTGAAAATATATCATAAAAAAATCGCTAAGCTATGGAACAGTGGGAGCAAGATGGTGGAGACGTTCCGTAACAGAATGTTACTAAGGTATTCTTAAATAAAGATTTTTTTTTGTTTTTATATATGAAGCTATAAAGTCAAAACACCCACACCTGATTCATGCCAGGTTTTTCACAATGTCCCTTGCCTCTATTTTTTTTCTTTCCTTAAAGCACTACTCTCCTTAAGAGTGATTTTATGCTTTATCATTAAAATGGATAAGAAAGGGATGATAGAAATGGGTGAAAAGCTCTGATCTAATGATAGTATAAGCCCACACGCTAATCCTCAAAGAAGTTTATGTTAAAACCAATACAAATTATTACAAGTAACTGTTTTCCTAATAAATGCGGCCTATGTTTAATTGGCATCTGAAAACATGTACACATTTTGCTAGAAAAATAGCGATCATTACACCCAAATGATAGGAATGCATGAGGAATACTGATTAATGCTTAGCATGGAGTCACTCGTTTAAAACCCCAAACATAGTATTTTAGAGGAAAAGAATGATGCACAAATTCAGGGCATGATTTTATTGTTTTAGTCACTATGGAAACTGATTAAATACCTGAAAATATTTGAGAAGTTTTAAAAATCCCAGCAATACCCATAGCCTCTGCTCAAATGCAATAACAACACACATTACAAGTCCCACTGTAACTTCTCTCCTAAATCCCCAAAGATCTATAAATGCCAAAAGGTTACATCATTTAAAAATGTTAGCTGCTATCAGAGGGAGCCATGATGTGGTGAGAAACAGACATTCATCTTCTTTGCTCATGAGAACTTTTACAAAAAATGATGTTCATTCAATCATAAGAAATCTCTTTATTGCACCAGAAATGAAAAAAGAAAACATAAAAGAAGCTATTGGTGCATTTTAACACTGATTTAAATGTTAAGTTATGCACTTGATTTTAGAGTTTGGATAAGTGTCACGTTGGAAGTCAGGGAAATACAAGGAGAAGCAATAAATGTTTTCCAAAAATTAGAGAATAGAATGTACCCACATTCTTCATTCCATGCTGTATTTGTATCATCTTCCTGACAAGGGTGTTGTAGATTTATTTACTTGTATTAATGCTTTGTGGTAAACTGGCAAACATACCAGTGTGTATTAGGGAAGATTAATGAATCCTCAGCCACAGGAGGCCTTGCTAATGTACTTGGATATTAAAGCTCTTCTGAAAGAACTATGGGAGACCATCAGGGGTTTCCTCTCAGAGAGGAATTACAGATCAGACAAGTGAGAATCCTTTTGCTCTCCTCTACAGAGCTCTCAGGAAGATGGGGCTAGAGCTGGTCATCCAAGAAAAAGTGTTCTTGTTAACAGATCTAGCTCATGCACATTTTCCTTCTTTTTTCAATCATTTAATGATAGATATTGATCATCTTAAGTTGTTTTTGAGAGGTTAAAAAAGCAAAAGGATGGATATGCTTAACAGGCATTCCCCTGAGTGTAATTATATTATCTGCAACTTCTCTTCTCTCCTTTCTTCTTTTCTTTACTCAGAGAGGACCTATTGTAGCACAAGGTTTTCTGATAATGATATTGTTACCATCATTTCATTTCTTAGATAGTTCTGTATTTGGGGTTAATTCTGTCTCAAAATACACATCTCAGAAGCAGTAGAACTGGTGTTTTTTTTTTCCCTAAAGAGAAAAGAATCTCTGTTCCACTTATATATTGTGTAAATAAACTACCTTAGAACAATGACTTAAAACAAGCATTTTGTTTTGCTCCTGATTTTGTGGTTTAGGTCTGGGAAGTGCTCAACTGAGTAGCTGGTCTCAGATCCACACGTCAACTGTGGTGGCCAGGATTAGACACCCTGCTTTCATGGTGGTTTCCTCCCCACATCTGGCCTTATCCTCCCTCTTGGTCCCCATGTGGCACCTCAGGCACCAAACCCTTTCCAAATGGCTTGAATGTCATATATCATGGCAGTTTCATGGTGGTCAGACATCTCGAATGACACTTGGCTTCCTTCAGTGCGACTGTTCCAAGATGAAACAATTAAGGGGCTAAAGTGGAGGGTACAAGACACCTTATGCCTTATCTTCAGAAGTCTCAGCAGATCAGTGTTGCTGCAGTCCATCAGTCAAACAAGTTGCCAGTTCTAGGGTAGTTTTAATGTTAGGAAATGTAGATTGTCTCAAGGAGAAAGCATGGGCACACGCACAGAGAGAGACACTCCAGGAGGGCACATTGGAAGTATGTGACCACAATGATTTTCTGCGTAATTTGTCACTTAATTTTTTTAAAGGCATATGACAAAAGTTGTCATTATATTTAGCATGAACATCAAGATGATCACAGACTCACAACATGTCGGAGACATATCTTGAGGTTGTCAGATTTTTCCTTGGGTTCAGCTATGAAAAGGCATGGTTACCTTAAATTTCTGAAGACTGTAAATTCCTAAACTGGTATCAATTCAAGGTGAGTATATTTATCAAAAACAAAATGAATGTTATTGCTAGTCTCACAAATATCTGAAGACCCAAGATTAAGAAATGTCTTTCTGTGGGATTTTCCAGGTATATGCATTACCTAGATGTAGAGGAATAGATCTTAAATGTCTATTAAAGTGTGTCTAAGTGATTCTAATAAAAGAGCCTATGTTTAGGCATTAAAATTTCATCTTTTCACTAAAAATCCAATACCTTATAAATGAGTTTCTTCATAGCAAATTATCCTTGTTCCTCTGTGTTCACAACAGAAGTCCTAACAGCCTAACTTAGGAACAGGAAGCAGAATCCTTAGTTCTTTCTTTAGTCTGAACAGTGGCTCTTAAAATAAACTCACTAACTTTTAGGCAACATTGGACCAAAAATAATAAGAAATGGCCATTTGGGTTTGAAGTGAATGGTAAATGTATGCCGGAGACACAAACCAAGTTCCAATTCTGTTACACTCAAGCCCATATAAAGCTAGCCAAAGTTTTACTTCATATTATTTTATTTGCATCTTGCTGCATTGCTCAAATCCTAGTGGTATTATGCCAACCCTATAATACACATTTCTGCTCCAAGTTATTACCAAGTGGGAATATACACTTTAACAAAATAATCACAAAATCAGCTCTCCTGTCTTTGGTGGTATTTCTCAGCATCCTGATCAATGTATTTTGTATTCAAAAGTAACAAACATGTTGTTTTCATCAATCTGTTGTAAAGGACATGATCTTCCATGTACCTGGGCTAATGTGGTTCGCCTACCTATTTGCAATTCTGCAGAGGTTAGGATCCTTGACAATGAGAATAATTGCTAAACAAGGTATTGTCATGCAGTTCAATTAGGAAAGTACCAATCTATTCTTATGGTATATATGTATTTTTTGACCAAGTTTAATATTTATGATGGCTTTAAAAAGTCCATAAGGATACTATCATTTAGCAGGACATGGTGGTGCATGCCCCATAATCCCAGTGTTTCTGGAGGTGAAGGCAGGAGGAGAGCAAGTTCAAAGCCAGCCTCAGCAATCTAATGAGTCCCTGAGATACTTAGCAAGTCTCTATCACAAAAATAAAATTTAAAAATTAAAAATAAAAGGGCCAAGAATGTTGCTGAATGGTTAATCCTTAATGGGTTCAATCCTCAATACCAATTAAAAAAATGCTTCCATCATTTAAAAAGTTGGTCAATCTTGATTTAGAAGCTACCATTGTGATATGAAAGCTAGTTCACAGTTTGACTTTATTTGAACACTTCATAGACAGTGTAAACATATCTCATATGTTGCTCTGAGAAATTATGATTTATTTCTATTGTAACATAATAAATATTATTACTGGAACTCATGTTTTCATGGTTTGGATGATAACTTTTTTGAATATCCTAACAATAAATTTCTTCATCTGGCATCCTTAGAAAATTGCTCACAAATGGGAACCTTAAGATAACTGAGCAATTACAAAACAGTAATCCTGTTTCATTAAAGAAAAACACCTCAAACTCATCCATAAATCCATGGTCTTTCTTAACTGAGATTACTAGATATCTTTTACCTTTCTCTGAAACTCAGGATCATAAAACTACATCGCAATTCATTCCTTTTACTAAAATATAATACTGCTTTCTGGAACTACTGAATTGATCCACAGTTTTCTTCAGCTCAAATATTTTCTCTATGCCATGTCCTACCCACCCCTCACATCTTTCCACTATCAGATAAGCTCCCATAAAAGTAACAAAAACCTCTTTCCCACCTTCAATCTAAATTTTCTGATGATGTATTTTGTTTAAATCAAGACAAACTTTCAAAGAAAAACATGCCTAATACCAATTTATATTTTTCTAGAAAAATTACATAGATATCTTGGTGATCAAAACAGATCTGTACCTGTAAAGCACCTTGGGTGGCCACTTCACTGATCTTAGCCATGCCTGACCACTACAACTGCTAGGCTCTTCATGGTAGCCCCAAACAACTGTACACTTTTCGATGGCCCCATTTCCATTGTGTCAATCTGAAACTTAGTCTTGCAACTGGGGAGTCCCTCAGATCTGATTCCTCCTCAATCCACAACCAACTGGTACTGCACCTAATTCCTTCAATTCAGGATTAAAGGAAGGAAGACAAATTGCTCCTGGTTGATAAGAGTCCTCTTGTTTAAGCCACTTGTCACTTTTAGTAAATGCAGATGTCTGTGTCAAAAGATATAACAATTTTACTTCTTTAGATTTATTAATATTTTCTGCTCTGAAGTTTAGAATTATGTTCAAATGTGAGCAAGAATTAATATGTATTCAATTACTGAAACTGTTTTTTCATTTTTTTGTCTTTTCATGTTTTTATTGGCAGATTATAATTGTACATATTGATGGGATTTGTTGTCACATGTTCATACATGTACGTAAGATTGAAAAAAAGTCCTCCAAACTGTATGTAAATTTCACTATGCCAAGACAAATCTCACTAATATATTAATGTTTATTTTTTCAATATTTGTTCCTAAATACCCACACAAACACATTAACATTTCTGCATGGGTAAGAAAGAGAGGGAGACAGAGCAAGAGATTTATTCAGCGAAAGAGTATCACATGCCACTTTCTGCTTTTTACCCTGCTTTCCCCACTTTACAAGAACACTGGGGACATTTTTCAGGCCATTAAATATTCTTCTGTGTTATCATTTTTTTATCCACTAAATAGAATTTGATTACGTGGATACATCAACATATAATTAACTTTGTATTAGATGTTTCTGATTTTCACTAATATAATCTTATGACCCAAGGTAGATTAACATTACTCTACATCAATTATTATTTCTGGAAGTACTTTCCTAGAATTGGAATTCATGTAACAAATAATAGGAATTCTGTAACTGCTTTTTATATAGGCTACCAAATATATTTCTGAATAAGAACACCTAATTTATAGTTCATTGGGTGGGGCTTTAAAGTACATATCCAAAGGTATTACCCTTTTTAAATAATGCTTTCCAATATGACTAGGGAAAACTATGCATTTGTGTCAATACACATTGATTTCATTCATAACAATGTTTTTCTCCCTCCTTCTCCCCACCATCATCCTTTTTTTAAAAAAATATGTGTATAGTCTTTTGAATGTTCTCAATTGATAAACTTTCAGTTCATATTCGTTTTCCATTTAAAAGTCTAGTTATTCCTCTTTTCTCATCTGTAATACCATTTAGACACTTTTCTATTTCCATCTACACTTCTGGAAGAAGGCAATAAGATAGTGTTCTGCATATCTCTCTCTCTCTCTCTCTCTCTCTCTCACACACACACACACACACACACACACACACACGTGACCCTAGGTGAGTATTTCAAGCTTGAAGACAATGAAAAGATTAGAAACTCTCACCTCCACATTTCTGTAACTGTTCTCTGAATAAAAGAAGTGCAAAAGCATCATCTCTCCACTTTTTACTATGTCATCAATTCTTGTCACTCATTTGTCATACATTGAAAGATGTTCAAAAGTAGTTCTTGCATGAGAAACTCAAATTTGTTAAACTGCTACTCAAGGAGACTTTTCTACTCACATGACATTTTTTCATTTAAGCATTACACAGAACTTTGTAAATGTTAATTAGGGTATTCCAACTGGAAATTGAAGCAAACCTCTAGAGAATGAAATTAGGCTTGGAGAGGAACGATCATTTCTTCAAGATAACTTCAGAGCATCCTTGGCATTTTTATGGCTCATACCCAAAAACCTGACTCCTCGAGACTGTATCCCAACCACTATATCACATAATAAAGAAGTCTTCCACCCAGTGAGCATGGATTTAGAGTGGTTATCAACCAGCATTTTTAAATGTTATGAACACAAGGGAAATGCAAAATAAATTTCCTCATTGACACATTTATATGCATTTCATAAATGAGGCACCAAATAAACCTTATAATTTGCTTAATATCCAAGATATTTCAGCAAAGACATAGAGAAGAACTAAAATACAAACAAAGTTCTTTGAATCCTTTCTCAGGTATTTCAAGAAAGAAAGACAGACAAGAAAAAAATATGAGTTTTGAAATCTAAAAGTTGCTTTTGAGATTTTTTTCATTTCTTGTAAGATGGCCAGATGTTCATCATTCAACTTCTCATTTCTTCTATATCCTTGTAATTAATTTCAGTAGTTTTTAGCATTATGTGACAGTCCCAATGCTGTAGACTGGGAATTAAATTGTGAAGGAGAAAATAAATGATTCCAACAGTTACCAGCAAAAACAAAACAAAACAAACAAACGAACAAACCACCAAAATGCAATGGAAGAAATACAGTGTGGAACGATTGGAATGTATAACATTTTGTGGAAACAGAGAAAAGCACTTTTCCCCCTCTGTTGCTGGAATGAAGGGAAGGACAACAGAATTCCTGATATAAAATAGATTTTGAAGGATATATGCATGGTTTTGATAGGAGCTTTCCATGATTGTGACAAATACATCTTAGAAAAACATCTTAAGGGAGGAAAGGTTTATTTGGCTCATGGTTTCAGAGGTTTCAGTCCATAGTCGGCTGGCTCCAGTGCTTTTAGTTTTGTGGTGAGGCAGAAGCACCATGGTGGAAGTATGTGGTGAAGAGCTGCTCACTTTATAGTAGCCAGAAAGCAGAGAGCCAGATAGGAGGCTGGGGACAAGATCTGCATTCAAGGACATGCCACCTGACCACTTCCTCCAACTATGCCCTACCTCCTAAAGTCTCCACCAGTTCCCAAAAGTGCCTACCAGCTGGGGACCAAGCTTTCAAGGCATGAGACTTTGGGGAGACATTTTTGATCTAAACTGCAACAGACGGGAAGGATCCCATGATAGAGGAGTCACACATGGAAAGACAGAGAAGGGTAAGCATACGTTGCACATCCAGGTAACACAAATTTCTCATCATGGCACAACTTAGGCAAAGCAGACTATAACCAAGTTTAAGAAGACTGACTAATAATTCAAAGGGCTCCTGGCATAAATAGCAATTGAAATTATTTATTCTCAGATAACCCACCCAATCAATATTTGCAAGCAAGTATTTAGACTACAGCTCCTTTAGAATGATCACTTCAGAGGTAATAAAGACATTGTATTAAGACAAAAGAATATGGAGGCAGAAAGTTCAGTTAAGAGGTCATTACAATCTCCAGCTGAGAGAAGTGCTTCAGAAATCCACACTGACAAAGAAAAGAAACATATCCCCATAGCTGGGAAGGTCACCTGTTAAACATCACCTATATCTGGTAGAATTCCAAGCATATTTTATAGTGGTTTTTTAGCCAAATTTATGAGTATTGAAGACTCTGAAAAGATTTTTCCAAAGCTTATTACTTGGAAAATTACAGCCAAGTCTGACAACCAACAAACCTCAAAGCTAAAATGGGAGGGGATAATAGGGAAAACATATCATCCTGATTTAACATGTGTTCCTATTTGATGTCCAACAACTTCTTCAAGCCACACACTGTGGAATTGCCACAGAGGATACTATCAGGCTGAAAAGAATGACTGCAGTGGGAGACTATTTTCCCTGGCAAAGCACAGTGAAATGTAGGCACTAAAGCTCCACAGTTCATGGGCTGACCCTGATGAGCACCCAAGTTCTGTCTTATGTAAAGCATATTGACCTAAAGAACCCTGTTGACCAGCACATCTTTCAATCACATCCAGATATAGTGTATATGATTCTCATAAGGCCAAAATCCACAACAACTCTGGAGCTGCTGTGCCCTACAGAGAGGTCATATTCTTCCTTTACACTAGTCCACATTATCCTCCGTTATCTCCCCAACACTAAAAGCAAGCCTCTGTTCATATCTTTTATTAATAAAGAAGGAACAAGCATAAATTCAAGTAAAAATAAAGGTAAGTAGTACATCCTTGTTTCTGTTCAGAATGGGATAACAAACACTAGATTGAGAGGGCAGAAAGCACATTAAACTCTGTTGATCTCTCTCACCTCCTACAATTCATGAGCTCCTTCTCATTTTCTTTTTTCCTTGAAATAGATAACCTTTGCCCAAAGAATCCCTAATGAATTCACTCATATGCAACTTCCTGTTCACGCCAAGAGATATTTGAGTTGAGACACCTCTAAGAAATAGTTGTGCCCCGGTGTGTGACCTTGGGTAATTGCTTGTTACATGATGGTCATTTATTTCTGTAGCAGTGAAATAGGGTTAATGATGCCCCATTTGCAGAGAAGGGGTTTACTATGATTAAATGATGCCAAAGGAAGAAATGTAGCATTTTCCAGGTGAAATGAAATTTCATAAAACCTTAAAGGTTCAACAGTCGTGTAAATTTGAAGAATATCAGAATATTTTTATGAAGGTTCCTTTGTTTATTTTGCTTTGCTTTGCTTTCAAGTCTCCAAAAACAGCACCCTAAAGCAAAGAGAGAGAGATACATATATCAAAGGTGTTCAGAGGCAGGAGCTATCTCTGTTCATGAAGCTTCCAGAGAAGTGTGTTCTGAGGAATACACTTTGGGAACTAAAATTCATTTCCATACATTTGTGACTCAGTGGATACTTAACAGCTGCTAATTCACTCTTAGCACTCGATCTAGAATCTCTGTGCATTTAGATCAAAATCAGTAGTTTCAAATTTATCTGTGAGAATAAGACAAAAAACAGTAAGAATGGGTACAGAGAGGCACAGATCAGGTGATGGCAAGGCATGAGCTCTAAGAGCATTACAATTCTCTGCACTAACACTTTTTCTTGTATGGAGAGTCTGCCAAATCCATAACATTCTGAGTCTGTAAAATCTAGTACTTTTCTGTTATCCTTGGAATTTGTGAGGATAAAGGTTTTTGTTATATATACTAAAGTTATGCATCTAGACTAAATTAAGAAACTTTACTAAAATTATATGATTAGGAAAGTAGTCCCATGTTCCAAATGCAGATATTCTGTAAAGGTGCAACAACCTCCAGGAGGCAGTGAGGGAAACAGTGGTCATTGAATGGGAGATGGGCTCCAATTCTGCCACAGTCTAATTCTGGGGCACTGAGAAAACCATTTCACCTCTATGAGCCCAACTATTATCATCTTCAAGTGCTGGGTTCAAACAGAAAACAGTTGTCAGTATCCCCACATTTAATATGAAATGTGGGGTGAAATAGTTATAAAACTTTAAATTTTCCAGGGTGAAAGATAATATTTTAGTGAGCTTATGGGAAAATGAAAATTGAGTGAGTCATGTCCAATATACTGAGCAAAAAGCACCAGGATAGCTTGCCATTTAAAAGAAGACTGTGTTGTTTCTTTGTGCAAAGCAACAAATTTCTTCATTTACATGTTTACTGTCAGATTTTCTGAAATCATTGTAAACCAATGATAAGGAGTTAGCAGACAGCAAGCATGTGCAAAATGGAAGCTTCGAACTGTAGAAACTTCAGCGAGCCTCTAAATCCAAGTTTGCAAAATTTCAAGAAGATGTAGATCTTCTTGACATACAGCATTTCTCACCAGTCTCTTTATCGAATTTGTTTTCTCCCTGAAGGTAAACTCTTTTAGTGCTGCATATACTCATAAGTCCTGTCCTGCCAAGGCTCCATTGCCAATGACATCTAAAAGATTATATTTACTTCTTTGTGCTAAAATGTAAAGGTCATTTGCTTATTAACAGTAAGCCTTGAGGTTAAATATCTTTTTTTTTTCACTGTTCCTGTGTGGAGTAAGAGAAGGGGAAGGAGGAGGGAGATGAAGAAGTAGGGGCAAAGAAAAATAAGGGAAACAAACTTTTATTGATTTATTGATCTGAGGTTGATCTGAGACTGAGTTCCCTGGATCCTAACCAAATTTAATTTGGCTCCTCCATAGTTAACTAGAGCTTTCACTTTAAATGAAGTATAAATCTTACCTAGAAGAAGAAATGCTTTTCTTATCTAGGATAACACTTTTGTTACTGATCTGTCATCTTCAAGAGATTCAGTAAGATTTTCTAAGAGAGAAAACAGTGCCATTTTGCTCTGGCTCTTTTTATCTGCATAAAGAATTTCAAACACTTCCAAGCATCGTGGAATTTACAGGCAATGGGACCTAATCCAAATGCTCATTTTTTTCAAGTATGTCATTTGGCTAAAGGATACATTTTTTGCTAAGACTGATTGAATAGTAAACTGCATGATGCTCTTAAGAATGTTGACCTCACAAACTCCCTTCGTTTTAAGTTCAGCATCTGCACCGATGTGATTTCATGAAAACAACACAGATTTTCTTCTAAACTCCAAATACAACAATTTTCCAATTTAATCTCTTGCTGAGGAAGTTTTTGGCTGTACCAGAATATGTGAAAAACAGAGGGTAGGAACAAAGGACCAGGTGCATCCATGAATTTTTAAACCAGGTCTGCTGAAAAACATTCAAAACAAAACCCCTCCAACCACCTTTAGGGTAAAACATCAATCTGAGCATTATCTAGCATCATCTCGGTTATGTGTCTACACTAGCTCCAGACAGATGGCCAATTTGCTTCTATCACCTTCTGTCTATGCAGCCAGCTGCCCCCAGATGAGGGCTTTCACAGCATGGGGTTCTGAGTGTGCAGACATCCAGGGGGCAGCATATCCAGAGAGTGGCCCAGGATGCAGAAAGAAAAGCTAACTCTCACAATCCTCCAAAATAAAACTTCAAGAAAGAACAGTAGACATACATAGGCTAAGACATAAAACTATCTCCACTTGACCTTTCTTTGAAATATGAGGTACTACTTTTAATGGTCCTACAAGGGAAATTGCTTTCTGTCACTTTATTCTTCCATTCCTACAAGAAATCCTGGGATGCTTAGATGCAGGAATGGATACATGAGACGGAAAGTGGAACTGTTACATGCATTTCCACAATATAACGTTTGGCTAATGCAATCCACCAGGACATATTGTGGAAATCAGAATTGCCCCTCTGCCCTATTTTGCTTTGGGATGGACAAATAGAGCTTATAATTTTGATACACCAATACAACTAGCTATATTGCCTCACTGTAATTAACTGTCATTGTAGCTGGTGGTGTCCTCTAATGTTTTAGCTCTAAGTTACAGTTCCAATCTCCCAAGCAATAAATAATACTCTATTAGTAAATAATTAAATGCAACAGGAGGACTCACCCTATGTCTAAAGTGATTGCTTACTCCCAAGCAGCATTTGGAAAAATAAAAAGTATTCCCTAAATAATACTTACATAAAGCCAACATATGAATATAGAGTTTCTCAAAAGCTGGTATCTGTTCTGTAGAACCTTTCTAGGAGTGCACACAAAAGTGTATATGAAGATTATTGTGCCTGTGTTTTGTAGTTCATCAACAGAATACTATCATCACAGGCTAAGGGGCAAAAAGTATGTATGATCTAGATCAATCTTGAGAAGAAATGAGTCTCTCAAGCCTTCAACAGCCTGGGTAAGATGATCCTCCCCTATTATTCAAAAGCACCCTGGGTTCAGTGTGTTACCCACAAACTAATTACTTTACCTTGTTGCTTCTTTACTTGCCTATCTCCTGTACCAGATTGGATTATTAATATCAGGTGCTAATTCACTACCTCTAGGGCCTTCTACATTGCTGAGTTGTTAATCAATGTTCACTGATCAAATGGATAATAACAAAATACTTCTAAAATTTTATGTCAGTTTATTCATACATTAACTCATTAAGCATTTCAAAGAACACCGAATCTTCACATATTATCACATTACATAAAATATGTGTTGTTCCTAATTTTAAGGAAAGCAAGAGGGACAGGGAGAACAAGAAAGACAAAAGAGGGGAGGTATTAGGGAAGAAAGGAAAGAGGAAAGAGGGAGAAAAATCTCTAAATAGCACTGTTTGCAGCACTAAATAAAATTCCTATATGTGTTTTATTTATTAACCAAAAATAATCAATGATTTTTAAATAATTCATATTAATAACATCATATTAATTGCAAACACTTAGCCTTTACTATATGCTAGGTTCTATTTTACGAGCATGGCATATATTAACTCATATACACCAGTTATCTTTTGGGGAGGAGCTATTAGTATTATCATTTTATAGATTAATACAGTAAGGCACAGAAATGTTGCATGACCAGCCCAGATAATAGCTGGCCAAACCAGCATTTCACTTAGGCAGTTCAGCTCTGGTGCCAAGGTGTTCACCCATTATAGTATATCTCCTCATCTTGAATTCGTAAGCATTTATTGAGCATGTTCAATGCCAATCCAAGCACTTGGTGGATACACTTGTCTACACTTTTGCCTTATATTATCGCTTCCTTCATTGAGTATATTGTATATAATCTAAAACAGAAAGTAAGCATCTTGAGGCATAAAGTGCAAACAGGGCATAGATGCTCTAAACATGCATAGTCAGAAGAAATGTTTGAAGATAGTGTAGTCACAGAAGTTACTACAGCGGAGACAAGGTGAATTTGGTTTCAGGAAAATTTGAATGTACTGAAAAGTAGGTATGATAGGATAATGGCTTTGCAAAATTTGAATTTAAAAATAATTGCTTTAAAAACTGTATTAAAAGTCAGTTTGATGGAAATGATAACAGGAAGGCCACGTGCTTCACACAGGAATGATCTTCTCCTTTCTTTTCAGATTTGATCACAGATAATACCCTCGTACCCTCCCTGTCTTCAGCCAACCTAGAGTGAAGACCATTGGCCCATGCCTCTCTGCTTACCAAAGCACAATCAGCCAGACTGCAGGATGAAAATCATGGTTTATTAATGAATGTAGTTTTTCTTCCTTTTCTTTTCTTTTTAGCACTGAGGACTGAACCCAGGACCTCGCATGTGCTAGGCAAATGTTTTACTACTGAGCCCTATCTCCAGCCCTTTTCTTTTTGTTCCTCTTTTTGGAGACAGGGTCTTGCTAAATTGCTGAGGCTGGCCTTCAATTTGTGATGCTCCTGCCACAGCCTCCTGAATCTGTGAGTAAAGATGCTTCTCACCTTGCCCAGTATGGAGTGTTCTTGGTGAACAAGATTTATGATGATACAACTCCTCTAAATACTCATACCTTTCCAAAGAACTATATTTCATGTTATCAAAGAAACAGATACTTAATTTGGAAAATGAGGAACAGTGTATCAATATGCAAGTCAGGGACATGTAATCACATTTATCAGCATATTTATTGAAAGAAGCTAGTTTTTTTGTTTTAAACCCAAAGTTGGTCACCTACACAGGCACACACAGAAACACATAAAATCTTCTTCAAGCCTGGCACTAGTTTTCACTCTCACAATCCTTTGCACATTTGAATGATAGGATTCTGTCCTCTTGATAGCACAGCTGAAGGCTGATACTCAGAAACCAAGCTGTTCTGGGTCCTGGTAATGCTTGGTCTCTCTCCTCCATCTATCAACTCTTTAGGCTGCATTATCTCAGTGACACATCTTAGCCTCTCTCTAGCTTGTATATTGTTTATTGATTGATGTGAATAATGTAGGGAGAGTAGAACATTCTCTGAAAGTTATGAACAACTGATAAAAGAGGTTCTGAATGTAGTTGCAGTTGGAATCTGAACAGCCAAGGGATGGAATAAGATAGATTACTGGACATCTCTTCCTCAGCTCCCAGTCTGAGCTTGCAGCAGAGAATTGCTGGAGAATGTATCCTATTACAGTACAGTGGATTTCTTCAAGGATATTTTTCATATCAGAATCTCCAAACATCTACTGTACAGATGAATCCTGTTGGTGAAACTGACATGCAACTATTTAAAAATCAGCTTATCTTACAGGTCAAATTTGAGAAGGATATAGAGCCCATCTGTGGGTGAAGTATAAAAAAAGGCATGTTGAAACCTAACTATTTCATTAGAAAAAAGTCAGTTGGGCAAGGCAGAGGTCATCTATACAAATGGAAAGAGTGAAAAATTACGTGTCAAAATTGTTGCGTTGAAGACAATCTCATTCAAAATAGAGGACAGTGTGCTTGGGGACTCATTTGGCTCCTTGCCATATTAGATGCAATTTGGAAATATAATTAACAACTGTGTTTTGAAATAATTAATCCCCTGCTCTTGGGGAAAATTTATAGTGAAATGTTGTCTTTCAGAACAGACAATGGGGAATTTTGTGTTCTGGAATTCAGACATGTGTAAACCCTGCGTGTGAAGGAGAAACTGCAGGTAGTGATGTCATGGGTCTAGTGCCCTGTTCCTTGAGTGCCTTATGGTATAAGAAATGGAAGGTACTCCTACTAGTGTTGCTTCCACACCTGCCCCTTTCTGATTCTCCAAAACAGACTTCTGATCCTATCGGTTTTCTGCTTAAAATTTCTAATGCATCCTTGGTCTTTCCAGCATAATATTCAAACTCCTCAGCATGTTATACAAACCCTGGTAAGATCAGACTCCTTCTCCCTCCTCAGTCCCGCAGAAATCAATTTCCCTTATCCATCACTCTTAAGCTACCCTCCTGACAGTCTTGGTACTCTTCACTGATGCTTGCTCTCATCACTCTTTAAGAGCAGGCAATTTTTTATTTTCCTACTTCCATTTAGAAGCCACTTCCTCTGCAATGCCTTTCCCAATTCTCTGCCTGCTTTAAAACTGGGCCAATATTTGTCTCATGGGCTCTTAAGAAATGCTGTTTCTATCACATGTATGTTCCATTAGTTTGGAAATTATAAAGATGTATCCTGTTCATCTTTTCCCATATTTAGACTTTTGCTTCGTATATAATACAGGGTCAATAAGTACTGGTCAAATCAATTAAGGACTGAGGCTTTGGTGGAGGCACAACTAGGGGCTGTACAACCACAAAACCTTGACAAATATTGTTGAATGTCCTGTATGCAATTTGAAAATCTTTGGTAGGACTTGTGTCCCCTTTTCAGATATATTTTATACTGCCCTTTCAAGTTCAATCACTCCTACCCCAGAGTGGGTACCAAACAAAGTCACCTGCTCATTGTCACTGGAGAAGGGACAGGGTATGGTTTTGGGTCCTGTTCCTTTTTCAGCAGTTGACTCCTGCCCAGTCCAGGAATGCCACATACTGAGAGAAAGAAGGCTGGCCTCTGTGTGGCTCTGTTATCCTCTTTGGAGGTCAAAAGAGACATGAAGGAGACACAGAAGATAGAGATGGTTCCTTAACTCTTTTCTTTCTTTCTTTTTTTTTTTTTAAAGAAATGAGAAGGTACCCATTTGTTCTCTGCCTCAGGCACACTGGGCAAAACTATTCTGTAGATCGAATAGGAAACTTGAAACATAGATGCCACTTCAGCAAAGCTGCATGCTAGAAATCTGGTGGACTCCAGCTGGACTTTCACAGATAACAGGCAATGTGAAAAGTCCACCATTTGCAAGCACTGGGGGAAGGGAATCAAGAGCCAGGCAGGGAAAACGTATAGCATTTAATAAGGATGGGCCTCCTTAGAGAGATGCTGCTGGTTCCTATGCAAGACACTAATGCAGAGGTCCACGGAAGTCTTTGATGCTAGAAAGCAGCTCAAAATCAAATCATTTCAAATTAAGTCTTTATATAATGTTCATTGGCTTCTCATTTCAGATTTGAAAATTTCTTATTAAAAGCAGCAAAATAAAAACCTTCATAACGTGGCTATAGGAAAGCACTTGGCCAAGTACAAATTCTTCCACATAGTGAACAAAAGCAAACAAGAAAAGTAGGTGGAGCCACAACAGCAACAATAAAATTGAAGTTCAATCAAAACAGTAAAGAAAATATATAACTACATACCAGTTATATGCCACAACCTTTCCAAAGAATATCATTTAAAATACAATGAAATGTCAATTATAGAATAATTTAATAAAATATAATTTGAAATATTTTAAAATAAAAGATAAACTTCAATTATGTAGAAAATGTGCTTACTGCACAGAAATCCATTAGCATGTTGAACCCATAAGCAATACTAGAATATAGGGATCTCTTAATGAATGAGCAAGAGAGCAACCCCAGCACACAGAAGTGTTTTCAGAATGAAAGAAGCTGCTGTGTGAAAATATAAAATTGTTTCCAAAGATAGGTAACCCATGTGTAGGATATAACTGCACTAAGAAAAAGGTATTCATTTATATTTAATTCTGCAATCTAGCTCCTAGATATTCAGTTATTTCCAGAATACCCTTTCATTGATGCCCTAAGATTGTATGCAAACTATGGATAAGAGAAATGGAAATTCAAAATTATTGTATCAACATCAGGATCCAATTGCCTTAACCTTTTAAACCATCCTGACTACTACAGATTTATCACTCCCCAAGCTGTCCAAAGGACTTGAAAAGGTACTTTATCTCAATACACAACATTTAAGTTCATTCACTGTAATCACCTCCTAATAGACATCACAGCTGCAAATTAAACTAAAATGGTGTTTAGAGATAACAAATCAATCCATTAGATTAAAGGGTATTTTCAAACAAGTATCAGAAAGCCTGATGAGGATGATAAGCAACTAACTAGGGCGATTTGAAAGGATTAACTTACTCCTTGAAAAGGTACCTCTGATCTTGTAAAGCTTGGAATCTATTACCTTCAAGGCTCCCATGCAGCAAGCCAGCAGCTGCAAATTGCTACTTAGTTTTACACAGTAAAGGTCAGGTAAAGAGAGCAGATTGAAGCAGGAATCAAAAGAACTAGAATATGCTAAGTAGAAAGGACCTGGTGGCATTTATATGAGATCTTACGGTTACTATCTATTTAATTCATTTAAATAAAGATCTTATAATGCTAAGATCTTATTCCCACATGCCAGGAAGATGAGAAATGTTGCCCAAGGGCACTCCGCCTAGTGACTAGTTTGCCACTCATAGTTCCCAATCCTGAACTCATGCCAATAGGGAGTAGATTTATATCCCCACGTGGCATCTGGTAAAGCATTTATTACTTTTTCTGGATGTGTAAACACACACACACACATATAAAATTACAATGATCTAAAATAAACAGAGAAAGGGGTACTTCACACAGCAACTTCTACCGCTGTCCAGAACAATGCTATTCGGAATAGTACTAAAGCTACATAAAAAGGCAGTAACCTGAGCCCATTTGATTAGAGAGGAAGCCTTTCAAATAAAGGAGGAAAAACCACCTTCTCTATGACCCATGACAAATGCATAATTGCTTGGCTCTTTCCAATATCCTGTCCCACTCACTTACTACTGTGCTGTAAGCGAAGCTGAGACTGTATTTTGATTCCCAAAGTCCTGAACAGAATATCAATAAAGGCTTGGGAGAAAAGCACATATGTTCACCATCTGACTTCTCTTCGCAATTTAGCACAATGAGATCAATGCAGGGGAACCCAACGAGTTTTATCTTTTTTTCTCATGGTTCTCTTTCGGTAACTTCTATAGCTACTCAGCTTATACTGCAATGTAGGTCACTGACACTATCAAAAGGTTTTCTGCTAACACAATGGTCTGCTCTGAAGAAAGGAGGCAGGAAGGAAAGATGCAGGGAGAGGAATTCCGTCAGTTAGGGGGTTGCAGAGACTGCAGATGAAGAACTTTCTCTTCTTAATGTTTGTATCTGGACACATACCAAATAGCAGCCCTTCATGCCAGGATGCCTCTTTTGAACATATAAACTTCTGTTTAAATGGCACTTAGACAGATACAATAAACAGTTTCATTGACTAAGCACTGGGACTCAGGATTCCATCTCTCCTCCAAGAGCCCTAAGGCCCTATTGCTTGCCCCTCACTTTTGAGCTCAGATGTTGAGTTTGCAGATACACAGGAGGAAAGTGCTTTCTCCTGGCTGGTGATTTCTGGCTGTGGTTTTGCAGGCTTTTCTCTAAGACATAAAGCGAAGGTCCCGACCACTCAGAGTCATTAAGGCTCCCTGGAAACTTTCTGCAAGGGTAGTGATATTAACAACAATTGCCCTGGCCAGATTCCATCCCAAGTAATTGCATTCTATCAAGCAATTGCAACAAAGCCTTTTCCCATCCAGTCTTCTCCCGCTTCTCTGCCAGTAAAAAACTGGCGGCTGAGCTCCAACTACTTTTGGGTCAAAACAAGAGTTTCGACAGTGAAGTCCTATGGAGAAAACACAAAGTGGGTTACAATTGCCACAGACTTCTTGTCATCTGTAAACTGCCCCCACCCTTGGTTTGTAATGTCAAAACATTCTTTAAATCTTCCTATTTTCAAAGGTACAGCTCCAATCTCTGCTTTTACATAGAGTTCTCCAAAAGCCTGACCTGTTGGAATCGATCACATCCTCCCTGTTTCCTCTATGCAAAGCATCATTCTTAAATATTAAATTCAGCTCAATAAGTGCACGTCCTTTTGTGTTTTTGATTTCCTGGTCTGCACTCCAATGCAATGATCTAACAGGGTATGTAGTATTATCTGCATTCATGGCTAAAGGATGACAGGCCCTGAAATCTCTATGATTTTGCATGCATCTGAGGGAAGTATATAGTTAAAATGAAGGGATTGGATGTCTTTTGTTAGCTGGGTTGGTAATTAAAATCAGGAGTCTGTTGCCTTTATCCCACTGAGAGGTCTTTGCTCTCTTTTCAAAATTCCCTCTGCTTGAGAGGTAGCAATTTCCTTGTATGTGTTTAGGGAAACCAAGTTAAAACAATGACTGCATGTGATATGTCTCAAGGAACGTGACTCACATTTTTTTCTCCATCTATATGTTTCTTCATTACATAAGTAAGGTCTCTTCCACATAAAAACACATCCCTCTTCCCTATGGTAACATTTCCTAAAGAGTTGTCTTGGAAATAATTATAAATTGATCCTGTGCATCTGAACCATATTTTACAAATAGCACAATGCTTTTTCATATATGATTTCATTTTATTCTTTTAATACTCACAAGAGGCAGAATTGGTATTTTGTCATTTTCCAGATGGAATAAGGAGTTCAAGGTTCTACTACTGTTCTAAACTGAAACACAACCCACTTTGCAACTAAAAAAAATATTCACACCTCTTGGGAGTTTATTTATTCCAAACATGGATTTGGTAGTATGGACACACTATTCCATAGTAGCCTAATATGAGACCAACTAGCCCTTGCAGGAAAAAGATCTCTACAATAGGAGGTGTCAACTATCTTCCACAGAAAATGACTGGAAAAAATATTTACTGCTTTTGCAATTATACTTTGAATTTTTCTTCGAAAAACACGTCAGGATGATGATCAGGACTCTGAGTTTAGAAAATGCAAAACCTTGTGTTAGATAAAAATCTCAGCATCTAGTGCTTGCTTAGTACTCTCAAGAGCAATAGCCATGCACTTTGGGTGTGTTTCTTCACTTAACATTTACCATACCCCTCTTCTGTGTTATGGTCCCCACTGTATAGCAACATAGATCCTAGGACTGACTCATGCTGCAGTATCGCTGAGGCTAGGATTTGAGTGGAGACTGGTACCTCCAGGGTGACATACTTAACCAGTCTTCAGCACTGCATCGGGATGGAGAGGAGGAAGCTTCATTCAGCCTACTCCCCTTGCCTCATATCAGTGGGCATACTGCTTCTTGTTTTCCTGAAAAATTTTTAAAGCTAAGCCAGAAGAGGAAAAGGAAATGAAAGGATATTGAACTCGTTTAGAGAAAAGCTGGGAGGGGTCTCATAGCAGTTGTCTGTTTTACTGCCAGTTGTCAAGAAAATAAGACAAGTTATCCAACTTAGATTCAATCTTTGCATGATCTTGGTTTTTGTTTGTTTTTGATTCCTAGTCAAGGCATCTTTTCTATCTCGTCTGCTGCGGGTGGCTGGGGCAGTTATATACATATATAATTCAAAAATTAAAACAATCTCCCCAAGCCTTCTCCAATTTCCATTGGAAGTGAAGTTTAACCTTGGGCTGGGCACAGGGACAGAAGGTGCCAGTGATGAAGGGATTTACGCCTCTTTTGGCTGAGATGCTCTTCAACTAGGCTGCTCTTTTGAGAAGGCAGCATGATCTGATCTGCACTGGTCTCCCAGGAAGTCCCTCTGACCATGCCAGGATCCCCTTGCTAGCCCTGTCTAATTCCACTTGTCACCACAGGAACGTGAAAGACATGACAGCCAAATTGCAAAACAGAGATGAGTGACAGCCCATTTTGGCAGTGCTGGCAGAGGATGGCTGAGCTGCATAGTACAATGGAAGAAGCTGCAAAAGGGGGCATCTGGTGATATTCGGGTCACCCATTCTTCCACCGGTGCTATGGCTTCAGAGAATCTCCTAACTAGGAATATTTGCAGAGTCTGCCTGGTAGGCTGATATGAGCACCGTGCTCTCTACTGAAAGGAAAGAAGCCTATTCTGTGCATTCATGTGGGTCTCCTTTCAGTCTTCTTTCTTTGTGTTTTGTTATTTCATTGTTTGCGGGCAGCAGAGGGGAGGCAGTGTAGTCATGGACTAAGAAAGTTTCTATGTTTGATACCATCTTTCTCTTTTTATTGAGAGGTGGGGAGGGTTCAGTCAGGTTCAGCGATGGTCAATAGCTCATACATCCAAGCTGCCTTACAATACAGTTTCTGGGGCTGGGGATTTAGTTCAGTGGTGAAGTGCTTGCCTCATGTGCATGAAGCCCTGGGTTCCGTTCCCAGCACTGCAAGAAAACAAACAAACAAGAAACAGAAAACTACTCTTTCACCGGTCTCAACTCAAAGCAATGATAACCCCCCGCTTTACTCATCTCGAAGATAATGACACATGCTAGAACTCCTTCCCAGAGCTGTTTGACAAATGCCTACATTTTGTTTTGGTTTGTTCCTTTTTCTCTTTCAAGGATTCTGTGAATAGCAGTTGGTATCTAACAGGCCTGTGTGGGATGCCTGTGTTTCATACCAAGACAGAGCTGCTTGCTGTGAAGGGAATGGAGTTAGAATCCTGGAATAATGGAGTGGAACTTTCAAAAAACAAAATTCCAAGAAGCCTTCGTCCCTGAGCTGAACAAAATGTCTTTGCAAACAACTATAACAGCAGCCTCCTAGGGCTCTGTGCAGTTCAACTTTCACCAAGAATGCTCTGTCATGAAGTGACTAAGGATTAATTCCAGACCCAACTTCCTTCATTCCTACGTGGAAGACCAAAGGGACACCCTATGCTTTCCTAATCCACTCTTTTTTTTTTTAATTTGTTGAATATGGACTTACAATTAGGAGGGAATCATTGTCAAACAATCGAGAACAAATGCATATTCACATATAGGCTGATGCCATTCCATGGTTTCCCCCTTCGGGTTCCCCATGGTTCCTAGTTCCCCCAATTAAACCCCTGTGCGAAATGGACTTCTCATGGAAGTCGGAGGTTTCCCTCTGAGTTGATTCCCCCATACTCCCTCCCTCTGGTCTCCTTGATATTCTTCCTATTCCCTTTCCCCTTCCTTGCCCTCCTCCCCACATCTCCCAGCATCCTGGACCAGGTTCCCCTGTTCATGTAAAAATTCACACATGTTGAGGTTATTATTAGCTTAGCCATCTATTTTACTGTATCTAGCTGTATTCTAGCTTCCACAAATGAGAGAAAACATTCTGCCCTTGAGTCTCTCAGACTGGGATATTTCACTTAGCATAATTTTTTTCCATCTCCATTCATTTGGCTACAAATTCAAGCCTAATCCACTCTTGAAATCTGTGACCTCGCAATCCCTAAAATCCCTAAGATACCATAAGCATCTCTAACGTGCCCTCTGACCTCACCCCCTGCAGAGGTCAAATGTGAAATTTTACATTATCTTTCTGGGAGAGAAATAATGAACCCTGAATTTTATGTCAAAAGGAAAAATGCAGAGAATTCCTCTAATTTCAAATCAAATCGTACACTGTCCAGTAGAGGGCAGCTGGCTCCAAACACAGAACTTAATATTTTATACTTATGTCACGAAAGCCCAAAGTCTTCCCTATTTGTTTCATTTTTATAAAGAAATATACAACCAAGAGTTTCACTGAAAAATAATGCCTCACTGTTAGCACACCTCCCTGCTCAGCCAAGTGTAGCCTTTGGTCTAATGTAGCTCAACTTGGGAGAGGGAAAGGTAGCTACACCGGATCATTAGAATGTAGATTCTCAGAGCTTGCAGACCAGAATTCCAAGAAACAGGCCCTCAGAGTCTGTATCTTAACACCCTCCTAGGCATTTTTTTTTACACATGTCAAGGTTTAAGAGTCTCAGTAGCAACTTGATCACTTCATCCCCTAATCCCTGAAAGGCACCTGGCACATATCTTTATGATTTTATGTATATTGGGAAAAGCCAAAAATTTCAAAACACTCCAGTTGCAGCTATGCATGCCTAAGAAACAGAATGTCCATTACTGCATCGTTGAGCAAATGCTATTATCTCCCACACACCCTGGAGGGAACAGCTGTGGCCTTAGGGAAACTGTACCCTGCTGCTAAGGCTTTGGGAAGTGAATGCAACCCAAGAAGCTCAAGATGCCAAGTCCTTGTGCAGTCACTGGCTACCTGACCTGGATAATCCCTCCCCAAACTTTATTTCCCTAATTTAAAGAGAAGTTTATATTAATTATTCTGTTGATTTCAGAGTTTACAGAACTCATCTTGTGGATTTCATAATTTTGTTTATTTCTGCATGAACTATCCTCATGCCTGAGAAGCTCCTCAGCACATTTCACATATGTGTAATTTTGAGTTTATAGTTTATTAAAATCAGTGATTTGAGATGCAAGAGCCCTTGGTGTTTTATTCCTTCTTTGAGAACTATGGGTCTGAGTTACTTCAAATACCACATAGTTCAAGAGGCAAACAAATTTCTAGTTCCAATTTAGGTTTAGTCATAAACAACTTCTCTTCTAAAACCTCTATGTCTCTTCCTGCCCAAATTTTAATAATTTCCTTTATATGCTTGATATTGAAAAAAAAAGGGGGGGTGAATATTTTTCACTAGGGCTCATGAGTTCCATATGCTCTCTTTCTATATATTGGTACTTCTAATATGGAGAAAATTACCTGGAAGAAGAGGATCTCTTTTCCAGGGAATCACAAGGTAGTATTTGCATCTACAAAAAAGTAGAAGCCTACAGATCTAATGATGATATATCTCAAAAATTAAAAATAATGGTGGATCCACAAGGTCTGAGACTATGCACAAAGTTGTCCAAGGGAAAACATTAGTTCTGACTAATATGTGCATAAAATGCTGGAAGAACCAGTTCTCAGCTTTGATTTCTCTAAGGAGCATGATTTAAGACAATAGAATCTACTTTAAGCTGATCCTTGGACCCTTGGCCAGCTGAATTGCTCCCCCTGCCTTTGAGTACAGATGTGATGAGTATGACAGTATGTCCCTGACACATATTCCCATAAGTGGAAAGGACACACAATGCACATCTGTAGATTGTGAGTAAATAGAGGCAGCCTTCTAAAGTGCATCAGGAAAGCTCAAAATAACAAGAAATACAGTCCAGTGACACTAATGCTATGCCAGAGATGAAAAAAAAATGTCCTTTTTCCTGTCATTACTAATCTATACCCATTATTGTTGGCAACTTTAATTTTAGAAATAGCAAGGAAAAGACATTCATAAACTTTTTAATTTATTAATTCATTTATTAGCAAGTATTTCTTGACTTCTTCTCAGGAGTCATTTCTGAGACTTGGTTTCAGATGAGATTTCTTAGGACCGACCCTCTCTATATGGAGTCCTTTTCAGATTCTAAAAGCATCTGGCTGATCCCATAAAGCTGTCAAGGCTGTTATCATGAAGTGATAAGCAGGAGGCGGAATGATTTTATACAAGCAGACTTAAAATGTGACATATGGTCTGCCTTTACATTTTCTCTGTGCTTTGCATTTTATCTGAGATTATATAATTCATATTTAAAACATGAAATATATTAAAGGTCTATAGAGAAATCAGCACTCAGCCTCAAGAACACTAACAAAGTAACTCCCTGACAAGGAGTAAAAAAGAAAACCATGTCGGACAAAAATCCAAAGACCGAGGTTCCAGTTAAAGAACACCAGTCACCAAACTAGGAGGTTTCAGGGATAAAATAGCAAGGCCTTAATCTCTCCTATCTACTCCACAGACTTTTGGCAAGGATGAGATGATTCTACCTATGCACTCATGCAATCATTTTGAAAACATGGTATGTTATAAATATGTGAGTTGGTCTTGTTATTTCTGCTTTCATATAAATGACCCTTAGGAAGGAAGTAAGGAAAGGAGAGAGGGAAACAGGGAGGGAGGGAAAAGAGAGTGGTAGAGAGAAAGGGAGAAAAAAAATCAAAAGAAATAAACTAAGCCTTTGTAGATAGGTAATATCCAATTTTAACACTGCTCTCTCCCACATACTTATTTCAGAGTTCTTAGTAATTCCCCTGAGTTGGGTTTGTATGGAGGAACATAATGAACCATGGGCAAAACTATGTATCTGTAATAAATGGAGCAGAAAGGTTTGGGCTTGATAATCATCTGGGCTTTATCATATATGCGTGTCACCAGTTTCCATTGGTCATTGGATAATGGAATCCTAGCTAGGTTCCCAAGGAGCCAAGCTTCCCACTCATACATAACAGTTATACTCTTACCACTGAGGCCTGCAGGGTGGGAAAAGCGAAATGCTGAGGCTCTTGGGAAATTTTAAGCCCTCATACAAATATAATCTTCACAAGTCTATAAAATTTCAAAAGTAAAATGGGGTGGTGAGGGGGAGATAATATTAAGGCAGGAGTCGTTCCCTGTGCAGATCAAAAAGTTCTGTGCTCTTCTCAGTCAGACTCAGCATTGAAGGTGGACGAAGAGGCTCTTTCCACAAGGACAAGAGCTGTCAAGCTTTAACTTGCTTAGAGCTGGAATTTTAAACCAAACAGGGAAAGGCAAATTTCAAGCTCCATTTACTGTCAGCAAATCAGGACTTCTTTTCTCAATCTGAGTAGAGTAAGACTTGTTCTTGGGCCACTGTGTTTACTCTATGGCTGCTTCTAGCAAAATAACTTGGTTGGTAGAATTTGGCTTCAAACCCCATTAAAAGGATAAGAAGGAGGGGAAAGCAGAGCTAAAAATTACCAAGAGAATAGCATGCATTTTTAAAATTACATTTCCATGTTTGTGCCCTTAAATTAGCAAATTTTCAGACTGCTGGTGAGTCAGAAACGTCCGTCTCCTATGATGAACATTCACGATCTCAAATAACACCATTTTAAGCTCCAAATGCTATGATTTCTCAAATTTGATTACCTAATTCTTCATAAATCCAAAAAGCTACCTTTGCAGCCTGAGATTGTAGTGCGTATTATTGACAGGTAGAGCACTCCATGCCTGGCTCCCCACACTCCAGGACTTTGGTCTTTGTTAGCTTGCCATAGCGCAGGTCCAGCTATTCCTAGGGGAGAAAGGCTCTGCAGTTTAGCAACACGTCTTCACAAACTAATTGGAGAATTGTGATGATATGTGTCCATCTGCAGGAAGTGTCCCAATTTTTCTAATTATTTTATTTGTTTAGGGTCTTCATTTCTGTTGATATGAAAGGACATCTAACTGAAAACCATTGTCCACTATGGTGGTCTGCCCCTTCTTTTTCCAGAAAGAGCACACATTTTCTTTTGTTAGTCACTCTCTTTTCCTTGGGAAAGAAAAGAAGAAGACTAAGAATGCATCCCACCAGTTACACTAGGCATTGAGCCAGAGTTACAGTAAGCACTGCAGGGGTGAGATGCAACAGATTTTAATTGGTGCCTAGGGGTAAAGTTCAATTCTCTTGGAACAATGGGCATCTATGGTCATAATTGACTGAGTCCTCTGTGGGAGTTTGTAAATGTCAGTTATGTACTTTCAAATGAAAGCACAAAGGCTTTGGGTTCCATGAACAAAGAGAGCACTGGAGAAATACAGAAATCTATTAGTTAAATTATGCACTACTAAGTCTGAAGGAAGGGGACACACAAAAAGACACCACATGGCATAAATTAAAAATCAAGTAAACAGTTCCTGAACTCAGATAAGTACCATCCTAAGATTTACCATCCCTTTCTCCAGCACAAGTCTGACTATTTTCCTTCACTGTCTCTGGAATGAAAGCCCTATAATTATTTGAATCGAGGTAGATGGGTTTGGTTCCTAAGAAACGATGCAGCCATCCCAGTGAAATTTGGGCTTGCTGATGGGGAAATCACCTGGTTTGTTAAGTTGCAGATATTATCTAGTTCACGAGAATTCAGACTCTTTTTAGACGCTAGTGGAGAAAAAGATCAAGAACTGGTCAATTCTGCCACACCTGTCACCCCTTCACTTCCCACATAAATGCTTGACTGCTTCCCTTACTGCCATGATTCATTCTCTTTTCTAATTCCTCACCTTCCCCAGTGTTTACCTACTACCCAGATCCAGACCTGGCAGGCCTCCTCAGCATTTGATAAATTTATAGGTACTATATTTTCTAAATCAACCTTTAGAATAGGGCCTGGGGGTTTAGTTCAGTGGTAGAGTGCACACACGGCTCTCGGTTCAATTCCCAGCACTGTCATGATATGTCAAAGGAGTACTTTACAAAGCTTTAGGATGAAAAGGATCAAGGTTTGTAATAAATAATTATATAGTACAAATTACTAAAATTTCAGGAATGGAAAGCGTACTCTCTATGCCAAAGTAAACTCCCTGCTCATTTCTACCTTCATACCTCTCCCTTCAGTCTGTGAACTCTTATACATATGAATATCTCTACTGCCAAGCAGTTAATAAATGTTGGCTCCACTAAATTATATTTTTCTGTTGTGAATATGATGACCCTGGGTCACACCAGGCTACTTCACTGGTCAACTGAAGCTTTCCTGTCTATTCCAAATATTACTGTTCTCTCCAAATCCCTGGAGCTTGTAAATGCCTCTAGGAGAAATCTGTATCATGCAATCCATCACCCTGTGTTATTTAATTGGATCCCTGCAATGGGATGGGAAACATCAGAAGGACAAGTCAGAGTTCATGCAACTTTTATGTTTATATTCATTTAGACCATGCTTGCAAAGAACCAGGCTAGAGTCAATCATCCAATAAAACACATGTCAATTGATTTCTTCTTAATACGACATCTCCAAATCTCATCAATAGGTACGACTTATCAATTACTGAAGATAAATGCTGATGATATCAGATCTATAATAAGGTGCATTTTAGTTCTATTAATTCAGTATTAATAATGTCACCACTGCCCATTAACTAATTTTATATGCAAGACAGGGAAAGAATGCTTATAACAATTGAAAATAAATTTCATCATTATGCTAGAATTATCATTCAGATGGGTCATGGAGACATTTTGGGAGTCTGAATAGTCATTATAATCAGATAGTAATAGAATATAGTATGTTTTAAGAGTGAAATGACACATATTCATTTAAAACTGCACACACCAAAAGATGGTTTTCATCTTCTTTTTCCCTTCTCATTTGACAAATATTTGCTTTTCTGTGAAAGCTTCCTAAAGTCCCCAAAGATAAAGTTCTATGTACATAGCTATTATGATACATAAGTTCTGTACTGTAATTGATTGTTTATACATTCATCTCCTCTACCAGCCTGCACAGTTCTAAAGAGCAAAAATAATGTCATATATTTCTATTCTATTTCCTTGTGCTTAATAAAAAGATCTGACAAAAAATGGAATTTTATAACTTTTGGTTGATTCAACAGATGACAGTATAAGGCATGGTCATATAGAGATACTAATAATAACATATAGAGATACCAATAAAAACAATGAGACTAATATTTCCTAAAGTCTCACTATGTGTAGGCACCATGTTTTGCTTTTTATTTTATTCCTCATAACTGCCTTATGATGTTAACACAATCATCGTATTTTACCTTAGAGAGAAGGAACTACATCACAGTAAGTCTCACAACAAACTTGATAACAAAGAGAACCTTATCTGTCGACACACAAGATGGAGGTGGCTTAGCTGGAATTTAAAGCCTGATGACCCAGCTGCAGGGTCCATTACCCCACAACTAAGGACACCATGGAGCAAAACTTCACAATGACCAGCTCCAAATAGCAAAGGGTAACTCCACAGTGTCAGGAAATAGGTGTTCTTTGGTAGCCTGGAGAAGTGTAGAAAATGCAGGTGTACACAAATCTAAGAGGCTGTTCCACCTATGGGTGGTGATATGCCCAAGGGAGGTGACATTCAAAGGACAAATGTTCATTAAAAGCAGGTAGGAGTGACGGTATTTGAATGTGCCACTGGGCAGCTGAGGAGCAAGCCTAGATCTACCCCTATCACACCACTACACTTGAGTCATAATTATGTTTTTCTTCCTGGAAAAACCAATTTCAGCCACAACAATCAACATCTTTTGTCCATTTGAAACCACTCAGGAAGAACAGAGAGATAAAGGGAAATCATACATTTTTCTGAAAGTCTTAATAAGTTCCTGTTAAATTAGCCCTCCTCTCTCTATATATCTCAAGAGATTCTTAAATTTCCACTGCTGGACATATTTCTGATTTTATTGTTTCATTTCTTCCATCCACTTTCTTTTTTGTGTGCTTTGTATTAGTTATCTCTCATTGCTATTGGTTTATTTTAAATTTTTTGCTATAATCTCTGCATCTTCCCTCTTTGGCCTTTATGCCTTCCCACCTATGTCTCTTCTTCTCTTATCTGGGAGAGTTTATGTGTTCAGTTTGTTTTCTTTACCCCTATTTATTTTTTTGAGTCACCCACATCATCCTTTTATTGTTTAGGCAAACTCATTTCCTGATGACAGATGCTGTCAATCACGGTAACACAGCATTCTAGTCCCCAAACAGCCCAAAGAACAAATTTCTTTCTCCCAACGATTGCACTGAATATCCCCCACTGCAGACCCCTCTACTATGATTTTCTAAACCCACCAGGGTACTCACAATCAACATTGGTTTTTCTCCTCTAACACTTATTTAAAATGGTTGACTTGAATGCTTACAAAATGAGATGCATATTAGAGGTTAGGGACCCAATAAATTAGGGAAGTGGAGGTCTAAAGGATCACAGCGAATAAACCTAAAAAGAAGATTTCTTAAGGAAGAGGCCAGGTCAACAGAAGGGATGTTTGAATGGAAAGGATTTCAGCCCTGAGGCTAGTCATGTTCTCTTAATTTCTCCAGGGATGAAAAAGTGGTTTTATGAGAGGTTCACCCACACCGACTTTGTTTTTCTGACAGCGCCAAGAGAAAGCTTGGGGCAGATCTCATATATTGTAGTGAAACGTCCCCACCCTAATAAATATGGCAAACTACCTGTAGCGGCTGGCATTCATCTCCATCCATCAAGAGAGTGGCATGGGCTACTCCCTAGAAACAAAAGTTCTAGATATAGTATGTCAAACACAGGATGATGGAAACCTTCAAGAAACCACAGAGAGTGTACTGGAATCAAACAGACCAGAATGTGGAAAGGACCACTGACCATTTTCCACAGCAGAGCATAACTTGGAACCAACCTGAAATAATGCATCTGGCCTTCATAAAAGGGTAATGGATGGGCATGTAACATGAGGCCAACCAGACTTCAGAGAACATGATTTCTACAAAGGACAGCTAATGAGGCAAAAATAAACGAAGAAATAGAAAGATAAGTAAATAAGAAAAAAAAAGTCAGCTTCTTAAAAGTGAAGCAGGTAATCTAATACATATATTTGATGAATGGTCAGCTTCTGAGAAGTATCCTTTTCATATGTGAGAATTACTGATCACCTGGTCACAGTGGCTGCATACTTTCTGAGAACCAGTCAGCCATATAAAAATTTCATCACTCTTCATCGTATTTGGAGACTAATTTAGGCAATCACTGTCTTAACTAACTTAAATTTTAAAAATAAATAGAAAAAATAGCAATACATAATATATATGTTATATAATACATATAATACATATAATATATAATAATAATATACATTATATATGGTAAAGATTACTTAAACTTAGAGAAGATTACTCTGTGGATTTATCCATATCACCTTTCCATTTATCAAGATAGCTACTGACATCTTTTTCTTTAAAACATATATTTGGCTAATAAAATTCTGTATTATAACCTCAATAACCTATAAACTTCATAAGTTATAACTTAGGTTTTTAAAATCATTGATTCATGATTAATACTTAATATATTAGTTAATTATTGCCTGGGATAGACACAGCATCTTACAAATGAGGATTAACAAATGTGTGGTTGATTAGGCAAGAAACTTGCTTCCACCAAAAATTACTAAGTACTATTCAATGTTGCATAATGTAAAACAATAAAACACTAATTAATGTTATCACTTCTGAGAACTAAAGACAATTGGGTGATTTGGGGGATGGAGAGAGATGGAAGGATGGAAAAATAAATTTTTAGAAGCTATGAACCAATCACAAGTCATTGCTTAAATCTGGTATATTTAATAATTTTTAAAATATTTGACAGCATAAGTTTTAGAAATACACAGTTAGTACCCAATGAAAATGAAATGGTGACTTATTATGTAATATAAAATATTGTGCTAAAATTGATGAGTATGGTTTTATTAGCATTTCTTTATGAATGTTATCATAGGTGCTCTGATTTTTAGTACATAGTATACATTATTTATATGTTTCAGGTGGGCAGGGAGTAGATGAGTGTTGTTTTTTGTTGTAGTTTGTTTTGGATTATTTCCAATTGTGCTCGCCAGAGCTCAGGAGTTCCAGAAGCCACCCTGAGGCAACAAGGGAGGTATCTAGAGGCACTGCTTCTGGTCCTCTGCTCTTGCTTCAGAGGGTCCTCTGTCCTTATCCTGTAGTTTGTTGAAAATCCAGAGGCTTAAGTAATTGTTGGAAAATAGCTCAGAGAAAAAATAAAAATGTGGCATTCTTTTTTGGATTTTATATTTACACTGATCAGGAAGAGAGGGACAATGAATGCTCAACGGAACTGAACAGTATAAACACTCAGAAGTGTCCATAAAGAATCAAAAGAGATGATCTTTCCCTTTAGCTATGGTTGCCCTGGTTAAATGTAGGGTAGCAAGCATTTGTTCACCTAAAAGGGCACATCCATTGAAGTTTAGAAAATGTCACTACTGCTATGTCTCTGAGGTCACACATGACACTTCTTTATGAATGAAACATATATTCTCTGTAAAAGATTAGAGGCAAACGGATGATCTTATGTACAAAGGGACAGATAAAAGAGCTAGGGGAGAATGAGCAAGTGTCAAGTGCCCACCAAGGGAAATGTCAATGCCCCCTTTGATTTATTTTACAATACTCTAGTTCCTCTTGGCCTTGACAGATAATGTCGCGTGAGTACTATGCGAAGTCCTGACATTTTAAATATTAATATGTTCTTCTTAGTTAGAAAAAAATACAACTATACATTATGGCCTAGAAGTGACTAAAACCTGTAGGGATTCTTTACTGTTCTTGTTTATTCACTTGAAAGAATTTTAAAATTAATCATAAGTATTGGACTCAGAGAAATTAGAGTCAAAGCTGGTTTTACAGGGCACATCCTTGCCAAGTTCCAGCCTGGGAGTTCAAAACCCAACCTACAGGGGCTGGAGTGGTGACTCGACAGTGACAGTGCTTGCCCGGCATGCACAAGGACACTTCTTCAATCCCCAGCACCACGTACACAATAAAGTGTCAGAGTAACGAAAGTCACACAAAAAAACTAAAGAAAATTATTTCTCTCTCTCACTGTCCCTCTCTCTCTTAAAAAACAAAAACAAAACAAAACAAAACAAAAAACCAACTGACATTCAAATCAAATACGCCTCATGTGACTCTGGAGCAGCGACTCAGTGGTTACGGCACTTGCCTGGCATGCACAAGGATGTGAGTTTGAACCCAGCACCATGTACAAAACTAAGTATCAGAGCAATTAAAGGCACATAAAAAAACACTAATAAAATTGATTCTCTCTCTCACTGTCCCTCTCTCTTGTAAAAAAACAAAAATAGTCCCCATGTGGTAGATACCAACTATATACTACAGTCCTGTGCTCAGTATGACAAAGGCTACTAAGCTGATTGAGGCATTCTATCCATTTAGGATCTTGCATTTTTTTTTTTAAGAGAAGGACAGTGAGTGAGAAAGAGAGAGAAAGAGAGAGAGAGAATCCATTTTTTATTGAATTTTTCACATGACTTTCATTGCTTGCTCTGACACCTAGTTGTGTACGTGGGTGCTGGGCTTTGAACCCGTGTACTCATGCATGCCAGGGAAGTACCATAATCACCCAGAGCCACCGCTCCAGCCCCTAAGGACCTTGTTTGTTAAAGGGAAGGTTAGACATCATTAAAACAACTATAGTGCATTATGATCAGTTAGAAGAAGTGGCATTTAATGTTTGCTTCCAAGACCTCAGGATCTTGGCTTTTCTTTAACCAGTTGCATGTAACCTCAGGCAAGTCACTAAACTCTGGGATTCCATGTCCATCTCTGTTAAATGAATGAACAGAATCTGAAAATCTCCCACATTCTTTTAGGTTCCGATTCCATGATTCTTCCTGAGAGAAGCTGGCTGACCCCATCACACACACCTCTTTCCTGTCCCAGAAAACAAATGACAAGAGGATTTAAGCACACCCAGCATAAAAAAGATAGGGAGTCAATAATGAAATGCTTATTTATAAAGTGTCACATACACTGTGGTAATTAAAACCTAAACATCTGGAGAAAATGCAAACAGTGTTTAATGCTGGCAGGTACCAAGAGACCTGCAAGAATGATCAATGTGTTCTGTGGTGAGAGGGACCTATTTATAGGATGAAAGTCTTTGAAGACTCTCAGCAGGAATGATATTAATTAAGAAGTGATAACACAGAAATGAGAAGGAAGGGAAAGAAAAAGGGGCACAGGAAATGTAAAGAACAAGTATCATCTATGCTTTTTTTCCTTTGCCAGGAATGTTGTAGGCAGAGTCCATGAGGATCTGACAACTAAATGAATTGGTTGTTCTCAGTTGCTGTTTTTCCCCCCTTCTGTCTCCCCATGAATCACACGTGGGGTTTTATACTCTTTAATCCTTGAAGATGCTATATAACACCTTGTGAAGAGAGAGCAGGGAGGGTCCGTTGTGGGCTATTAGAAAGGTATCACTGACAGACACACAAAGTAAAAAAGAGATTTTCTTTTTAGGCAGAATACAAATAAACTCGATGAGAGTTTAAAAGCGAGATGAGATTTCAACATTGATTTTTTTTCCCCTTTGCTACATTTGTATTATTAGTTCTGCCCCACCCCCTCTGCATCACAGCTGTTCCTTTCAGGTACAGGTGACATCATTGTTTCTCATATAAGACTACACCTATATTGTAAGCAAACCTCTGTGGACACAAACAAGTGTTGGGATCTGTCATGGATTGGGGTGGGGGATACATTCTCCTTCTAAGGCTTGGTGACAGCTAGCCTGTCTCTCCTCTGGCACTAGGACCCACTTGGTCTTATTCTTTGTGGCCTTCCTCCTGTAGCAGAGGCCAGGAAAGGGATGCTTGCTGCAAGAAGGAATGAGAAAGCCAGGATAACACCTAGGAGCAGGTTTCTTTTGTCTTCTAGGCAAGATGTCCTAGACTGACATTTGATGAGATGACAGTGTCTAATGTAATGGACCTATCCAAGGAAAGCTGCTATAATTTACAGCAGAGAAACAGACAATGGATGATCATCAATTTAAACAGTAAATAAGGGCCTATTTTATTCTAGACTCTGATCCCAGTAATGCCCTTAACAAGCTTCCTGCACTGCCAGGGCATGATGCCTGCTGTTTGAGGCACAATGATTGAAGGAGAACAACTCTTGCCTCCGCAAACACCTAAAAATAGCAGTCAGGATGGGAAGTCGTTTAGGTTTCTAGGAATGCAGGCAGTTACCTGGATGCTGTCAGTTTTATTCCCATTTCTCTCACCGATGTGAAAAGTAGAGAGAACGATCTGGTACAAAAGATGTTAACTTATAGATAGCACCCTAGAGATTTGGAAGAATTAATGTAGCCGTTTAAAGGAGCCTGCCCTTTTCACTGGAGGATAGCAGGAGTCCTCAGAGAATTGAAGCAAACTTGGCTGCCTTTGTCCTCTATAATAGAGCCTGAAAATTCTTTCTTCTTCTTCCTCCTCTTTTTTTTTAACATAAACTCATATTGACTGGGGCAAATATATTCACATTTTAAAATGTTGTACTGGTGCTATCTGTGGTTCAAAGTTGACCGTTTTACAGGGGTGGGGGTACATACTTCATGATGATAAATTCACTTCATAAGTAGAAAATCTGTACACAAATATACTGATATGTCAACTTTATTGATTTTTTCACCATTGTAAATAAGTTCATCATCCTCCAATATATCTTAAATCTATCAACATCTCAGAAAGTGACTCTAAAGGCCTCATTTATCTGTAGAGGAAAAGATCCCCTGGTTTAAGTTCACCCATAAACACTGTGATTTAAACAGTGTGAGGCCATCTCTGCTTCTGGAGAGAATCAGGGCCAGAGAAAGCTATTCCCTTATAGTCATGGACTATGATTTTTTTTCTGGAACTAGGGTCTGTCAAGTCTTAATTCAGATCAATTAAATACCCCTGGCCTAATGCCCTTTTCAAAGTACTCCAAATAACTAGCCATCACTTGTGCGGTCTGATTAATGGCTGGTGTATGAAATGAGTGTATTCCACAGCAGGGCTGTTTACTCCCTCTCAGAGTTCCTTCTATTCTCAGGAGCTACATCTGGCCCTGGGAGTGCCACTCTTCAAATCCAGCTCCCATGAACAACAATGGACTTTGGATCATCACCATATATTCTGCGGCTGCAAATGAGTCTATAACTATATTTAATATTTGACATCTTAAAATCATGTTTCTTTCAAATAGCATCAATAAAGGAGGCCTCTTCCATATGTAAATTCTTCCCTCTTGCCTATGTCATTGTACTAATATAAATGACTCACCCAAAGTCCCCTGTTAGGTGGAAACAGATTCAAAGCAATGGGGTAGCATTCTATATCTTAGTTCAGGGACCTTTCAATTACAGAATGTCAAAACTGTATTCCCTGCTAGAATTGTAGGATTTTGGAAATGGGATCCTGGTTTGTTTCTCTAATTGTCCATTGGAGCAAAGCACACTGTGTAACATACAGTCTGTTGACTGTTAAATTAAATTTACTAAAAATGTGAACTAGAAGGGAAAAAAATCAATAGGGATTATAAGGATTAATTCAAAGCCAACAAACAACTAAATCTCATTACAGAAATAAAGAATAAAAGTCCAGTGCCTGTTTGAGTCTGTATACAGCAGATCAAAATTATTTAGATGTAATTATTCATGATGGACCAGTAAGTAGGCAGTAAGGATGAGAAAGGAGTGTTTACAATATAGCTCTAATTGTTAGGTTGACATTATTGAACTGTGTTGTTTGGTACTGTAGCCATCGCCCACATGCAGCTATATAATTTTAATTAAAATTACATGAAATTTAAAATTCATTCACTTAGTTATACTAGCCACATTTCAAACACTCAACAGCCATAAGTTGTTAATGTCAAGAGTATTGGAGAGCTTAAAGGAACACTTCTATCATTTGGAGAAAGTTCTACTGGAAACTGCTATTTATAGGGGATAATCACTACTATTGCTACCAATAATTATATGAAGCAGGAAGAACAAGATGATAAGAAAGGAGAATAAAGTGAAGAGAAAACACTGATTAAGCCTTTACTGCCCTGTGCTAAGCACTTGAAATGTCTAATTCCATATAATTCTTATAACCTCCCTCATGGGGTAGGTACTATAATTATCTCCATTTTAAATTTCAGGACACTGTGCTTGGAGAGATTAAGTAAATCACCATACTTATTCATTTGGTAATTGGCTTAGCTGGCTTTTTTACTCAAGACATCTACATTCAGAGTCTATGCTCAACTGCTAAGTTGTTTTGCATTTACTGAAGGACTAGAAACATTTAGAGTTAGAGGCAACATTAAACTTTACATCAGTGGTTCTTAATCCTAGCTATATACCAGAAACAAGTGAGAAACTTTATCAAGGTACAGTTAGTTAAGTAGGCCCTAATCCAAAGCAACACGGGTGGGATCAGAATTGGCAGATTTGGGAACACCTACTGCTTTTGTTGTGCATTCAGAATTGAGGATGATGCTTGAGAAATAGTCTCATTCACCTTGCACAGTCCAGATGACACAAGGTATAACCCACCCAAGGTCATTATCAGCATCTATTGACAAATTGGAGGTAAGAACCTACATATCAGAGCAATCATTATAACAGAGTATGATTTAAGACATATTAAAGAGGAGCACTTTCCTATTTCTGTATGGACAACATCAGTTCAGGTAACCTATGTGATTCTTGGACATAATGTCAGAATTCAGAATTTGAGAGCTGGGCAAGATGGTGTAAGCCTATAGTCATAGCTACTCAGAAGGCTGGAGCAAGAGAACCACTTGAACCTATGAGTTCAAAATCAGCCTGCACAACATAACAACCTTCTAACCCCAAATACTCAGAATTTAACAATACAAATGTTAAAAAATGATATTTTTTCTTTTCAGATATAGATGTCTTTCTCATTTCAAAGCAAACATTGCTCTTCCTGAGAAAATAGCAACTCTGAAATATACATAGTCCCTTTTGATAGAAGAGTATGATATAGTGAGAAATGTATGATTGTCAAGGAAGAAACCTTCATTCTAGCCCTGATTGTGCCTATAATTCTGAAATGGATGCAAACTGCTTTCTCTGAACCTCGGTTTTCTAATCTTTAAAATAAGAGTGTGTTGTATTCTGATTTCTAAGACTTCTTGCAGCTGAGATCCACTTCAGGAGACACTAATTTTGCCATTTTTTTCCCAAGCTACACTCTTTTGCCAAATGCATTGTCTCCATCCTGATATTTCTGTGCAGACTGAACAAAATTTAGAAATAAAATTCCCTTCCAGTTGTAGGACAACGCATTCACTGAAATCCCAGTTAATGTATTTACTCCATGTCAAGGAAAAAAGGTATTAGATAAAAGTCCATCTTTCCTCTGTCTTATCTAGGCTTATTCTAATTCTTTTTTTAAGGAGAGAAGGACATTGAGAGAGAGAGAGGGGAAAAAAAGAGAGAGAAACAATTTTTATTTAGTGTTTCATGTGCCATTTGTTGCTCTAAGACTTCGTTGTGTACGTGGTGCTGGGGTTTGAACTCACATACTTGCATATGTCAGGCAAGCGTGTAACCACTGAGCTACTGTTCCAGCCCATTATTCTAATTGAGAATGATTTTTCAGTGCTTTTATCAGACAGGCAGCAGTACACACTCAGTAACACTCTTTCCCTGTTGCTGCCTTTCTGAAATGGAAATGATGCTCCTACCTCTTGACCTCCAACATTCATAGTTGCTGATTTGAAAATTACGATGTGTCAGCCATATCTACACCTTAACACCCATCAACTCATCTTTACATCTCTAATTGCAGTTTAACTGCAAAGGATTTTTGGATAGCTAAAGAGGTCAGCCAAACAAGACAGAAGTTATACCATGAATCAGTAGCATGCTAAATATACATTTCTTACCTTCCGCTTGTTGGTAGGACACACATAGAGATAGCTCAAAATTGTCTTCAAACCAACTTTATCATTCAGCTTTTCATAGGTTGTCCCATAATCGATTGACCTGTAATTCAAAAGAAGCTTTAATGAGGACAGAAGCACACGTCATTTGGCTGCTTGTCAGTATAATGCATGTTTTACATAGTAGAATAGCTCTCAGGAGATTTCTAAATGATTCATGTAGTATATAATGATGCTTAATTATGTACACAGTAGCATCATGTGAGTGGTTAACATTTGCATTTAAATTGAATTGGTAAAAATTAAAACTCCATCTCTCTACTGCTCCTTAATGTACATACTTTGCATAAAGGATGTGATTAATTTAATTTAAGAAGATTAAGAGATGAGGGTGTTCCTCAAATTGACCAAAGAAATAAAAAAGCTTTTAGACCAGATATGACATTTCTAAACTTTTGCTTTATCTTTAGCACAGTGGAAAAGTAGGTTCTCCTGATTTATCTACAAACTGTGTTTTCTTTCATGAGTCATAGGATATACGGTGGGTTAGCCCCGTTAAAGGTCATTCAGTCTTTTTCTATTATTTAAGAGCAAGGAAATGTCTTAATAATAAGTGAAATTTCACAACCTTCTCGATGGCCTTTTCCAGTGTTAAGCCCCCCGGAGTAAGCAAGATGATACCTCCTGGCAAAGACATCATCTTTCTGGTGGATTCTCTTATCTTTATTTAGCCACTGGTCAATAACTTATTACTGCAGATTAAACACATGGGTTATAATCATCACCTTTTTGAAAGTCTATCTTGTACTTTGAAAATTTCATCCTGTTAGATCATCATGAAACTACGTACAGGCAGAAATGATATCTATGTTCGAGAAAGTAGTTGGGGAGAACCTAAATGACTGTTCAGCGGTGACAGCTGATGAATAAACTGGCCAGCAGGAATCTGACTTTAGGAATTCTGGCCCTAAGCCCTAGCTTGTTTTTATTTTACCTCAGTTCTTTTGTTACTTTTTAAAATTTAAAAAGTAGTTATAAAATTTCCTCTCAGCCTCCTTGTCTCACAAAGCCAATTTCCTATTAAATGTATTCAATAATCCATATCTACAGGCCTCCTGCAACAGACCAAATACTGTGCCAAGTGTCAGGATGTAACATGCAGGCCCTCAGGTTTCTAACAGTTGATTTCAATAAGCAGAAATATAAAGAAATGGTTATAATGTGCTCAATGCAATGACAGAGTTATTAATACTTAGAGGACAATGTTGGTTTAATTGAAAAAAAAAACACAAAATGGGGTCACTTTAATTTGCTTCTGTTCCTGATAAAATCTACAAAGTTCTACAGGCCATAATGACTAAATAAAGAAAGTTTGTGTTAACAAGCTGACTACCACCCATGAAGAACCCACACTGAACCAGGCACTGGATTTAAAAAGCTGTATAAAAGTATTACTGGAATTAAGAATTTATTCTGGCTTCGCATTCAAGACATTTCACCCTAAAATGTATACACAGATGGCAAACATCAATACATCAATATTTTAAAGGACTTGGATAACATTACAAATCACTGAGGAATGGAGTATCATGCAAAACTTCTTGCAAGAATGATGAATTTTGACAGTGAATAGGAGTTCAGAAACAGAAAGGAGGGAGAAAGTCATAAACTAGAAGTCACCGAGTACAGGGAAGATGTGTGACTGGCTTCTCCAGGACCAGTGACCAATGCTACTGCAGTCACATGAACATCAGCTCAATGGCTAAGAATGTCTGAACAGCATCCCAGAGCTCTTTCACAGATCGTGAACCACACTGAGACATCTTAAAATCCCACGTCCATCTTTGTCTTTTCAAATTCACAGCAAATGTGAGGAGATTTCCTGATACTTTCAAAATATTATCTGAGATTTCTTTTCTCATTCAGTCCACTCTAGTTTTTTCCATTCTCATCATCACTTTTCTGGGCCAATATTACCTTACTAATAGGACTTCCTTATCTCCAAAATACTGTTGGCTTTTTCTAGCTTTTTTCTGTTGTATAGTTTGTATTCTATTCATTATCTCAATCATATTTACAAGATCTAGAACACACAGATGCACAATCTACTTGAGAGGTGGTGGGAAGGAGATGAAATTTGTTAATGCTTCTATATTAATAAATTTTGCTAGTGAGGTGGAAATAATACAACTTTGATGGAGATGAGGGAATGGTTCAATTTTTCTAGTGAATAGGAAAGGGGGCTACAGAAGTAGGACCCAGTCTACAGAGAATATAATAATGAATTTCTTACAATTTCTATTAGTGAATATACGTACATTAAAAATACCATACCCTACAAATGCAAATGAGGATTATTCTTAAAGAGATTCTGTAGGAAATAATCCTCTTTTGCATGTGTGTGTATGTGTGTGTTGTGTATGCATACACACACACCCACGTACATGTGTCTATTTAAGTCTAATCCAAATGGAGTGAGTGGCTCAGATTTGCATTACACTTTATTTTTCAGAATTTACACTGTATTATTGCATACTCTAATCATAACATCATTTGTCCACCAATCCAGTTCCTTCTAGATACATTACTAGTTTTTGTACTACCTCTTGCATCTTGATTTTACAAACTCAAAGACTAAACCAAACTTTGCTATTCTCCATCCCAGTAGATGTGAACATGTAACCATTATGGCTTTTGTAATAAGCAATTGACAGAAAGAGAAGAAAGTATTCCTTTTCACACACCCAAATGGAATATAGATTGGCAGTAATCCAAGGGTGTTTTCACAACTAAAATTAGAATGTTGGCAGGGGTAACAATCAGCTGACACACATTGATTGATACAATGGTTCAGAAGTGAAAGTATTAACTATTTGCAGACCAGCTGATAGATACAGCACAAAGCTTTCTGAGTAGCAGCTCCTGCAGTCTTACTACCACAGCCTATCAGTCGAATGGCTTCCAGGTTTCTTCATAGTCCACCAAGCAAAAGATTGAGGATTTGCACAGTACAGGTCCTCAAGAAACTTGTTCTAGAACCAAGACCAGTACCAGTGTTGTTTGGACCATATCTATGACAGTCAGCCTGAATCCAAGTAGGACAGATAGTGATCATGGGTGGTTCGGCACCCTGGAAGGAAATTTCTATTACCAATCTGCATCCACAATTCAGAGTTATCAGATCCTTCCAATTATCCTCATAAGGACTACTATGGGAGTGACAGATTTCTAAGAACATGGGCTCTGAACGAGCAGAGGGGACAGACAGGTTGAGCATCAGACAGGCCAGTGAGCCAATATACTGGATGTTAAATATTCTATGGGGGTAGGGATGTTTTCCAAAATCAAAATATTGGAAAGTTCTCAATTAGGCAAAATTGAATGTTCCTTTATTTCACAAAGTTTCACAAATTACATTGTTTCAATGTGCCCTGAACCTCTTACATGCATATCTCATGTAGCATTTTCCAAACATATTTGATGGTAGGATCCGTTATTGAGTGATATCAAATGAGATTAGTGTTCTGAGCAACACACTTTGGGAAAAAGAATATCAAAGACAAAAAGACAAAATGCATATGTGGATTTTGGCTTCAAGAGGCAAAGGGAATAATAGAATTATGTAAAACAAATAGAATTTGCAAATGAAAATGCAAGTATGTGCTTACCATAAAGTGACTAATATTGCAAAGAAAAAACCAGAAACAAATGCGCAAAGGAAAAAGGAAGTATTTTAAAATACATATACGCATATCATGCAGATATATGTAAGACTCAGTTATGAAGTCTTGAATTCGCAACTTGTACCATTTTTTAAAAACATTCCAAAGCAAGCGCATTTATCTTCAGGTTTTGTTTGTAGTTGGCTTATCTATAGATTAAAAACAAACCTGTCAACACATGCACTATGCTAGGAGAAGCTGAAAGCTCAAAGAAAAAGAAAACATTCTTGGAAAATAAATATGTAAGTGATTAAATCAAAGTTCACCTCCTTTTGTGTTTGATCTGTAATCTTTACTCTGCCCTTCGTACAAACATCTGAAATAGTGACTTTCAGAATATTTAAAAGCATGTCTTTAAGCATTCATGAAATACATAGAGCTGAGATGAATTGCTCTGAAGGGTGGAGACACCACATCAGAAGCAACCCACCTACCTTCTGAGGTCCTGTGGTCTCTCTGAGATGCAAAAATTACCCATTACAATTGAAGAAGGGATCAACAGGAGATATGACCAGCTTCCACAAGAAGTTGCAGAAATGAAATGTATGACTGGGTCTCCTCTATTATAGTCTTTATGCAATCAAATTTGATATTAAAGAAACAGCATCATTTGTAAACTGAATTAATCCATTAACACAATGACTAGCATACAATAAACTGTCAGTCTTTCTAATTCATTTATATTAAAATTTTATAGCTTTTTTCTTATTTTTTTTCCATCAGTTACTAAAACCCACAAGGAAAATTTGAATCACTGAACATTATTTTGATTTAGTTTGCTAAGCTGAGAAGACATTCATGCAGCTTTTTACAACGTGTTAAATGCAGCTGAAATTAGTCTCACATTTTGAAGAAAACAGGCTAGTAGTTTCATGCAGGGCTTGGATCAGAGAGTTAATGATAAGAACTGGAATACAAGATTTGAAGATTCTATGCTCTTCTTCTGTAACAATTTTGCCATCTCACAGATAAAATAATAAAAAGGAATCTCCATTGGGTGCTTAAAATGGGATCCAAGCTCATCACTTGCAGATTTTTTTCTCAGGTAACACAGAATTTCTTTTTTTTTTTAAAGAGAGTGGGACAGTGAGAGAGAGAAAGAGAATCAATTTTTATTTCATTTTTCATATGGCTTTTGTTGCTCTGACAATTACTTAAGTACGTGGTGCTGGGGTTCATCATACCCACATACTCACACATGCCAGCTGAGCGCCGTAACCACTGAGCAACCGATCCAGTCCCTGAACACTGATATTAATTACACATTGCAAGTAAGGAAGACCTTTTAAAAAGTAAAACCAACCTACATTACGTCAAGGAACTTGCAATGTGCCAAACCCACAGAGTCTGCACCTCCAAGTTCATGCAACTTCTACTAAAAGCTACAAGTGATTTGTAGATGGAAAATCAGATGTATTTAAAGACCTGAGTTTAGTCTTTCTTATTATTTATGTTTTATTTTTTTAAAAGAGAGAGAACTGGTGAGAGAGAAAGACAGAATCAATTTTATTTCATTTTTTACGTGACATTTGTTGCTCTGACACTTCATTGTGTACTTGCTGCTGGGGTTCAAACCTACATCCTTGTGCATGCCAGGCAAGTGCTCTACAACTGAACTACTGCTCCAGCCTCTACCTTCATTTGTTTTATATGATTTTATTTTCCTCCTTTCTTAGCCAATCAATTATATTTCTTTTTTCATTTTTTTTCAGTTTGCAATACACATTTATAGGTAATCCAAGTCCACTTTTAAATTACACTGCCCTCATTCTTCAGCAGTGCAATTCTCATATAACAGGAAAATGTTCCTAAATTCTCCTTCTGAATTGTTCCATCATTCACAACATTAATTTCACTTATATAAAAATATACACTCATAAATAAATAAATGCATATACATATACAAACAACACAATCAAATATATTCTTATTATTTTGAATAACCAATTATCTTTTAGATGAGTTAAGAATAAAAAATGGGGGCTGGAGCGGTGGCTCAGTGTTAGCGTGCTTGCGTGGCATGTGCAAGGATGTGAGTTCAAACCCCAGCACCATGTACACAACTAAATGTTGGAGCTACGAAGGCCACTTGAAAAATGAAATAAAATTGATTCTCTCTCTCTCTCTTTCCCTGTCTATCTCTGTCTTAAAAAAAAAAAAGAAAATGAAACTTTTTGTCGTACCTTCACTTGATCGCTCTGTGATGTTCTTCCTTTTTGTAGATCTCAGTTTTTAACCCACACCATTTGCTTCTCTGAACAAGTTCTTTTATTTCTTCTTTACTTTTAAAGGATAGTTTTTCACAGTACAGAAATCTATGTTCATAGCATTCTTCTCTCAACACTTTAAATATTTTACTGCACTCTTGCTTGCATGAATCTGAGGAGGAGTCCGAAGTACATTTTACCTTTGCTCCTCCACACCAACTTTTTTCAAGAGATTTTTTCTCCATCTTTGATATTCTGAAGTTCATAACATATCTAGGTATAGTTTTGGTTTGTTGGACATTTATTGTGTTTGGAGTTCTCTGAGATTTTTGGACCTGTGGTCTTTTATCTGATATCTGTTTGGAGAAATCTCGAAAATCTTCACTTGATATATTTCTTTCTTCTCCTTATATTACCATGGCAGATATGCCACATGTTCCCAACTTTTTATAGTTCTTGGATATTCAGTCCTCTGTTTTCTTTCATTTTTGTTGCTCTTTGTTTTGTTTTTCCAGTCTTGTTTTATTGTTGTTGCTGTTTGGTTTTAGCATTTGGATGTTTATATCGAGATATCTTCAAGCCCAGATATTCTTTCCTCAGCCACGTCTAGTCTACCGACGAGTTCATCAAAGGCATCCTTCATCCTGTTACAGTGTTTTGGATCTATAGCAGTTCTTTCATATTCTTTTTTGAGTTTCTATTGCTTTGCTGACATCATCTGTTTTTGCATGTCATCTATTTTTAATAAAATTCTAGGAGTATTGATCATACATGTGTATATATGCATATACATAGTCTTACATATTTTTTTAGCCTTACATATTTAGATTATCATACATAGTCTTATATATTTAGATTATCAGTCTTCCAATTGGAGCATTCCTGTTATAGTTGACTCTGGTTCCTCAATGCACTTTTAGTCTTCTTAAACTACAACGTTTTTTGGGTTTGTTTTGTATTGTGTTTTTCCTCTTACTACTACTGAAAAACCAATACAAAGTACTGGTAAGAGGCCCACAGTCAATGTGGTGGTAATGTGGATAGGGGAGGGGCTTTTGAGGGAGTTCTGATTAGTTCTTGGGCTTTTGTTAAGCCTGTGCCCTATACTGTGAATTTTTCCCACGTTCCTCAGTTCTTCCCCTAAACAAGACACAAGTATAGAGGGGGCTGGATTTATGCATTTTCCATTTCCAAGGTTGTTGTAAATTCCCAGCAGGTTAGATTCGGCTTAACTAATTTCTCCTGAGGGCAGGTCTTTTTTAAGAACGGAATGCTCTGGAACATTTCAGAAAGATTAAATTCTCCCTCCCCTTCCTGGAATTCCAGAGGATTTTTCTCTGATATAACTGAGGACACCGTAGAGCCACTAGAGGGAAAATTCACACAGGTACAAGGTCACCTATGACTCAGCCCCCCTAGAGTTTGGAACTTTCTTTCATATGTGTCCATACCATGTCCAGCAATTTGCTGACTTCATTTCAGGTTTTTATAACAGCACTACTTCCTGTGGAAATTTCTCCTTGTGAGCTTCTACCCTGAGAAGCTGTGAATTCTGGTGACTGAAAGTCACTCCAATTTTGGGAGCACCATTTGCCCTGAGACTTCCTTCTCTGAAGGATATCAGGAAAAGCTATCAGTAGATTTTTCATTTTGCCCAGTATTTTATTTGTTATTAGGAAGGAATGGCATGGCAACTCTAAGCAAGGAACTTCTACCAGGTACCAATATCCTCGCTACTCTGCCTGCTGTGAGGGCAGTGAACACAGTGTTTGTCCCTAAATCCCCAGTCTCCAGAAGAGTGCTGGCAGATAGCAGGTGCTTTCTTCATGGGAAGGGAGGAAGAATGTGGGGAATCTGATGGACACAATGAACTAAGATGCACCAAGCTGCTCCTTCAATGAGATTTTAGAAAGAAACTTCACCCCAGAGCCCCAGGGAATGAAGATGCCTTGCTCCAGGTGCACTGAGCCCTACTGCCAAGATTGCAAAGGAAAGACTTGGGTTACAGACGGAGGTGTGGGTCTAGGAACCATCAAGTATTTTACTGAAATCAATGCTAATGTGAAGACCTGAAGGCGGAATAGTTCTCACCTCTACATCATGCAGCCACAGCCTCTGTATTTTGTTTCTTTCCTAAAATAATTAAGAACAACTTCCAATGCTCCTCTTTCATTTGGTGGCATAAAATAGCTTCCCAAGCTAAAGGCACATGGGTTGCCTCACAGACTCTGCTCTTAACAACTTAGGAGGCTTGAGGTTACAGCAGTGAGAATAATTTAAGGTTTGGAAAATGTTTGTGAGTGAGTCGACATTTAAATAACTTCATTATCATTCATTGGCAGATTTTTTTAAACTGTCAGTGCAATTGATATTTCTATTACCATGTTATAACAAACCCCTGCACATTTTAAATACAGTCACCAGAATCCATTAGTCTACCTACTGTCAAGAAAATATCTCCAAATCCATTTTTCATAATACCTCAAGAATATAATAGGCAATCTACATCAAATGATGACGTGGGGCTGAAGGAAATTGTCTCCCGCTTTCTAAGGATTGTGCCCTGAAATACGTTTGCTGTCAGCCTAAACATATAATTTAAATGTTCTGCTCAGACTTTATGGTGCAACCTGAGCTGAACGAGCTTGCCTGTTCCCTGGCCTCCCTGAGCTTTTCAGGTTAACTTGCAGAATTAGTTCAGGGGCTTCAACCTTGGAATTAAGGGAAGTCATATAAATTGGATATAAAGCTATTTCTGCTCTGCTATATTTTACAGAATTCGCAATGCCACACAGAAAGATTTTTAATTTTTATATGGAAGGAACAGGTATGTGCTAATAAGTTTTAAAAGTTCTCATCTATCCGTGCCATAATTCTCCTTCTCCGAGGTGTCTCTTTATGGGTGTTCTTGATGTGTTTAGTTATAAAAGGCAGTTGACATAAGAAACGTCAATGCATTTGATTGGAGTTCTGTACCTATTGCTCCAAGGAAAGGGTGGTGACACATTTTCCAAGGCAGTGCAGCAGCAAATCTTCTGCTGAAGGTCAAATTTTTTTGCCCACAATACAAAGAACGTGAAAGATAATGGGTATTCTTACCTCTGACATGTCTGAGAAACATTTCTGTTTTTGAGTATAAAAAATAATCAATAATAGTATAGATTCATGGATCTTTGACTATGTTACTTAAATATAGGGAAGGCAAATGATTTAATTTAAGCAGAGATTTCCTGCTCAGCTTTTGAGAAGGTAGAGGGAGAGATATGACCCTAAATTAGGTTGATGTTCATGACTTCTTTCTTACACACACAAGCACACACATTTGTCTATCTCCACTGTCTTCCATTTGCACCCTCCCCTCCAGTTCGATTTCCATGCCTTGTGGCATGTGATTACTGTTTCTGCTGAACTAAAACTTTTTACAATCTTCCAAGTCTATTCACTACTAGCTCCTTCTCCTAGATGCAGTCTCTCTCACACCTGGATGCCTCTGCAAACAAAGGCAGCATTCACTGCTAAGCTGATAAACTGTGTAGTTTGGGGGAGGGGAGAGAACATTTATGGCTTCTCACTTTTTTTTTTTTGCTTCTCACCTTTTAAGACTCAACAGTCACCTTCCCTGAAACATCTCCTCTGACCCTGCCAATCAACTAGTGGCTTTTTTTTCCTTCTGTGGCATTCATTCAAAACTCTTCTACATTGTATTGCCGTTGTCCATGTTTACAGTTGGTGTGTGTGCATGAGTGTGTGTGTGTGCGCGCAAATATATTACATTCTTTCAAAGCAGTCTAGTTAATATTTACCCTTTCACCCTTCTTCCTTTTTTTTTTAAAGAGGTGAGGGACAGTGAGCGAGAGAGAGAGAGAGCGAGAAAGAGAGAATCAATTTTATTTAGTTTTTTATGTGGCTTTTGTTGCTCCAACACTTCGTTGCATATATGGTGCTGGGGTTTGAACCCATGTCCTCGCACATGCCAGGCAAGTGCTGTAACCATTGAGCCACCGAGTCAGCCCCATCACCCTTCTTCCTATCATGATTCATTTATACAATTCAAAGCCGAGCTCAAATATCCCTTTCTGCATTGAACCTTCTCACATCCCTCTGTTCAATAGAATGACACTCTGCTTTGTACTCCAGGTAACTCATTTGAACCTCTCCTTCTTGCTTTTGATATTCTGCCCTGTTTTACACTGCAAGGATCCTATCTCCTCCCCCCAGGTGATCATCCACTAGGAAGAAAAGTGCATTTGTGCTTACTTTCCTGCATCTCTCTCCATCCTTGCAGCTGTATCTTACAAACCACATAGTACTCAAACTCAAACAAGGTTGCAGGATGCAATTGAACACTTCCCTGAAAAGTTCTCTATTATGCAAAACCTAATTTGCAAAAGTTCACATTTGTTTGTTGCATTTCTTTCTGGAGGGTAGAAAGCAAGAAAACTTCAGGACTCCTTGCTGAGTTTGTGGCAGGCAAAGATAATTATGAGACATAAATATTAGAGAAATTAGGGATGCATTAAGGAACAACATATACACATGTGTATATCAAGTGTGTTATACATTAAGTTAATTTATTAAATATTGTTCAGGAATATAGCTATGGAAAACAATATGCATTTATCAGCTGCACAGGGCAAGATTAATTTGGGAGGGGAGGGCAAATATCTGTTCAGCTTCATAAAATGTTTTGTCTTTTGATACATGCTTAATCCGCAGGCATTTCTGATCCAACTGGTAGAGCATTCATCACCATAATGAGGTCAAATTTTCATAGGCTACAGCACCCTATGCCCATAACTTACAATGCTAAATAGCTTGTGAATAACAGTAGTGAATATTTACTGAATGCTGAACACATACCAAATACTAGACTGGGCAATTAACCGGGATGACCTTGTTTCTTTCTCACAAAATCCCTGAAGTTCAGTGGGATCTGGATGTTAGATTTGAGGAGACTAAGACTTCTAGATCATCAACTTGTCCAATGCCACACAACAACAATGGATCCAGCTGGATGCAAACTATATTAGCACACATAATATAGCATGTTTGATCCATTCAGGAGCTAAAGCATTCATAGAAAGGTGAGATAGAGTATCTGAGAAAAGTGGAATTTCCAAATTATGCTCCCAAAATTCAGATGATCTGCGTTTCCAACAACAAACAACTGCTGTTTGTAATATCTGCCAGTTATCATCCTAAAGTCAAATTTTCATTGCAGTGAGTATCCCTTGCAAACAACTAATAAACTAAGATTCCGAGTATTGTTAAGAACAAGGACTATTGCAGATTCCCCTTTCAGCCAGGTCTGCACCACTGCAGACCTGAGATGGTACACATCTCCCTGTCCCTTGTCTTAGGACCCTTGTTATTTCACTCTCCTGTCCTCTAAGATGGCTTAAGGAAATGTGCAATTAATCTGTTCTTGGAATATGTAAAATTAAATATTTATGAAATGAAGCCAAGTGTTACTTGGCCCTCCTAGCCCTTCCATCAAAGCAAATGTATGAAAATTATGAAAAAAATGTATTCTGAAAGGGCAGCAGCTAAACACTTATTGGTGACAATGAAATTTATTTGCTGTCTGCCCTAATATTAAAATGATTCAAATATCCTCAATTGTATAAGCTGATTCCAGAGTTCCATGCTCCAAGATCAACTTGTCAGGGGTTTTTGTTGTTTTGTTTTTGTTTTTCTTCCCCATAAATGATGGGATACTTGATCTCCTGTGATGGGGGCTTACCTGGCGTTTTTCTACTTCTATTTTTCTAAAGACTGAATGAAGTAGAACATGAGTGCATTACTCCTCCATTTGCAATTGGAGAGGACTAGACCCCACTGATCTCTAGTCTTAACCTTGATATTCTAGACCCCCAACATTGGGAAATTTCAGCAAATCCACATCCACAGTAAATCCTACAAGGCATTTCCAAGGCTCCTAGCTCAAAGATAAAAAGCATCCCAAGGTCATTGGAGACATCACCAGTTGGAGTGTGAGGTGGAGGTACACTGTCTATTACATCCTGTCTGATTTCTACAAGGGTGAAATTATTATATTGGAAAACCTAACTGGTTTTTTATATACAACATTTCATACCTTTTAACATCACCATTTTCCCCTTTATATTGAGGAAAGGTAAAAATTCTAGACAGAACTTTATGTTGTTTGAGAAATGATTTTACCTCTGTTCAATGTTTTCACTTTTTTTTTCATTTTTTTAAAACAAGTTTAAGCCTGAGTCTAGTTACATGTTGGACAGACATGGAGTTATCCTCATTGAAACTCTTGTTCTCCACCCCAACTCATGCACTAGTTTACCTCTCTTAGTAATTCTTTATCTCCTTCACACAATTTTGGGAATCAATATAGTACAGTTTGCACAGAATAAGTCCAACCTTCTGATTCTGTAAAAGAAGCTGAGACTTGAGTAATTCAAGTACTTTTTGAGACCAAAGTTTTTTTTTTTAATTTTTCATGCTAAGATATATCTCAGCATTTTAGATTATATAACATGCAAAAAGCACCTTCGTCTCATTAAGGGAAAAGCATTTTATAAATTCTAGATGTCACAGAGTTCATTAATACTGTAAGAAAAGAGGGTAATACTATATGTAAAAATTATATCCCCCCACAAATAAAAAAAAATTCTGCCTTGTGTACATAAGAATTACACTGACCTGACAATTGTAGTCTAGTATAGAAAGGCAGCAAGGACTATATGTGATCATCAATGAAATCACATAAAAAATAAAAATATATATATAATGCTCATAGAATATTTTCTAGCATCCCTCAAGAAATACATTTGTTAAAAGCCCAGACACCCTCGAGTCACTGATCTCCTTCTACACAAGCTGCACACAATAACATTCAGTCAGCCACATGCAAAATCCACTTCACAAACTGGATGGTCCAGCTGACAACGGCTGTAGCTCTATCACACACCAATACTGTGGGCCACACTGGCAATTGTTCACGAGTACCCAGGAAAATCACCAGGTCCCACTGCCCCCAAATTTCCCATTTTTTCAAGAGAAAAGTAATGCAAGAAAAGTTTCTAGTCCTATACACAAACTTGCCACAGTCCAGACTCTGGATTCTTAAACGCCATAAGACGAACATGCTATATACTGACACACTCAGACTTCATTGTTTTCTTCTTCTGAAGGCACAAGAAGAACCTGGATGATGGGGAGGTGATGCTGTACAATGTTGACCAAAACTTTGATTCCTCACAACCAGAATATGTGCAACCTGTTTGGAGTTAATATCGTTATTCCAGATTCACTGGGGCAAAACAGTGGCTGGGCCCTTTTGGTCATTCACTCAGCAACTGTTTATGGTGAGTCTCCCATATTTCAGGGCTCATTTTGCAATGTTTGTAAAATAAGAAAAGAAAACATACACAATTGGTATGAGAACTTACATTCCCATGAATGTAAGTTCGAGTGGGAAAAGACTGACATCAGCATGTCATGAAACATAAATATTTTTTCAGAGAATGCCAAGTGTGAAGGAAGAAGAAGCAGAGTGCAAAAGACAGTAAAATGGGGTAGTGCTCTACTTAGCATGAAGAAGGCCTCCACGATGAGGCATTTGAGAATCAATAGGGATGATACACAGAGCCCAGGTGCATACGTTGAGGAAGAGTGGGTCAGGCAGAGGGACAAGAAGTGCCAGGGCACAAGGCAGGACAAGCAGAGTGTGTGTGACATATGGCAAGAAGGTGAACATGTTGGAGCAAGGGCTTCAAGAGAGTAAGAACTGTCGCCAAGATGGTCACACACCAAGATAACAGTGCCTTGACCACAGGGAGCCTAATGGGCCATGTGAAGTCGCTGGGAATTTGGAGAAGGGGAGGAAAGTGATCTAACTAAGGTTGTAATAGCGAGAAGGTTCTGGAGTTGCACTTGATGCATACTTTGGGGATAACTGTAGTCTCTTCAGCATGGGAGTGGAGGAAGGACTAAGCAAGGTAACTCCCCAGAGATACCTTGTTGTGCAGCAAGCACACACCAGGGCAGCCATCACCATGGTGATCGAACTGCTTTGTCCTAACAATCTGCCTCCAGGGAACAGAGCCAGGACATATAATTGGAAGGTCCACAGAACAAAATTACATAGGACATAAATAGATCATTGACTCAGGCCCACTTTGGTATCTCAAATTCCAAAAGAAGAAATAAATACATAGAGAAACAACCGAAATTGAAATCAGTTCCCTAAATAGATATTCCTAAAAGATATTGAGCAGGATATGTTGATAACAATGGGATCTACATCATTTTAATGTTAGGCTTCAATGTTGAAAATATTACATATAGGAAAACCAGATTCCATCTTCATACAAAAAAGCATCAACACTGCTCAATGGAGTTGAATTGGAGGCATATCATTTTGGAGAGCTCAGAGTTTCTGATACCATGATCTACTTTCATTCTTCCTAAAACATTTTGGCCCTAAAACTTATTAATCTTTATCCCCCACCTAAGAAGCCATCTACATTAATTTTCTACATATATTCCTGCTTTTTACATCCCTATTTTTCAAACTACATTTCTTTCATTCTCTCAAAAAATAATATAACCTCTAATTCATCTCTCCTTTGAGCAGCAATCTAAATTCTCAAAGCTGGATGAAATGTTTAATTATAACAGTATCTCCTTCAATTCAAGGCCTTTGTATTTTTCCAGCTATTTAGTATTTCTCAAACATTTAGTGTTTATATGTCTACCATATAAGAAAAGTGATTAAGGGTCACCCTTCCAAGAAGAGTCAGTGCCAGGGCTTGTCACAGTAATGGGCTCTGAAGTCGCCAATACAGGCTTTGCCAATGACCTGCTGAGTGACCTTGGGCAAGCTGCCCAACTTTTCTGGACTATGCTTTAATAATGCTGATTGACCTGACAAGGTTGTTGGGAGGAATCACTGATCAATCTGATTGTCAAACAGTCCATACAAAGCACTTTTGTAAATATTAATATACAAGGAGCTTATTGCATCTGAGGGTCAAGAGATTTGCATAACCACATGGTCCAGTTGGACAAACACATGGTCCAGTTGGGTGAAGGAAGCAAATGTTTACTTCAGTAGTGTAGGGCGGAAGACAATGCATGCTGACACAGGAAATTCCAGGAATTTATTCACAGCCTAATATAAATCCTGCCCTTCACCCTTATTGGAGAAGCTCAGGGGTACAATCTATACAATTGGCTAATATTGGAGAGGAGTGGGTACAGAAAATGTCACAGGAAGTAGATAGGCAGATACAGGAAGAAGAGTTCACTGGAAGGAGATAGGCAGGTCCTGAAGAAAGGTCAGAGGAAGTAGGCTGGTACAGGGAGACTTTACATGAGGTAAGCTAGTACAAAAAGGTGGTCACATGAGGTAGACTATGTTTGTTACAAACTCTATGACAGAAGAAACAAACAAGGACACACACACACACATAAATCTCACACACAGGAAACCCTGAACCCCACAAGACTGTTAACACTCTGTCTGAAGAGGTTATTTTCTCTTAAAGAAAACAAAGATTCTAATCTAGTAAAATGGTAAAATTCTAGGCAGGTGGGAAAAGCAGTATTATAACACCCAGGATAAAGTGTACCTACTATGGAACTTATCCCTCAATCGGATGAATAGAGGACACCACATGGCAGATGCTACTCTGTGTATGCAGATAAAACATTCACTAAAATAAGCAAGGATCCTACTCTCAAGTAGCTTGCATTTTAGCCTAGGAAAAAATAGATTTCACTATTGTAACTATTTTACTGTTTACAAGCATTCAGATGAATAAACAGCGTTGCCTTAACGGTGATAGTGTGGTTGCTCCTTTGTATTGTATGGCTTTGGAAGATGCATCTGAGCAGGTGACACAATTGGAGAGGGGACTGGCTGCGCATCGGAAGCAGAGGCAATAGAGTGTGGGGGACTCTAGGTGTTCAGGAGGAACAAAAGAGTCCTGTGCTTCTAACTCAGAAGGTGATAAAAAGGAAGATCCAGGAGGGGCTAGCTCTGGGAATGAGTTTGGGTGTGACTGTGTACATGATGGGAAAGCATAGGAGGGAAGGACTATTAATTAGGAACTGAGAACACCTTTTTTTCTTTTTTCTTCTTTTTGAGGGAGAGGGACAGTGAGAGAAGGAAAGAATTAATTTTTATTTATTCTTTTCACGGGTTTTTCATTGCTCTTTCACTTTGCTATGTACCTGGTACAGGGGTTTGAACCCACATCCTCATGCATGCTAAGCAAGCACCGTAACCATTGAGCCACAACTCCAGCCTTATGTAACTGAGAACATCTTTAAAGGATCATTTTGCTTGCTGAGTGGAGAATAAATTAGATAGTAAAATAATTAAAAAGTTAGGGCAATGAGCAAGTGATAATGATGGTTTAGACTAGGGATAAGTGCCAGCAAACATTCCTGGTTGTTTTGTTGTTGTTGTAGTTTTTGCATTTAGGACTTAAAGGCTATTATCAAGTTATCATCTGCAAGAAATTGTGTTCATCTGCAATTATTTCCATTTAGAAATTCTATTTCTAATCATATTTATATTAATTTCTGGCTCTAACTTATAATAATTAACTTTTACAAACTCTGTAGCATAATTCTGATTTGGCATCTGAGTCTTCCTTTGCCCTTAAGACTAGATACTCTGGTGAAAGATACACTGTAAGGAATGTGGCTTCTCTGACATTGAGGGTGTGTTTTTTATAATCAACATGAATAATTCAGCAATGTATTAGTTGTGCTTTATTATTATCATTTACTCAACTTGAACTACAGTTTGAGAATTATGGACTTTTTTTTTCTTAATCAGCAGAACCTCATCCATCACTGTGCATCCCTGAGATCTACCAGGATATAAAACTTGCTATTTATGGCAACAACTGTGATATGGAATGAGAATCAGTATTTTATTCCCCTGACATCTCACCTTAGGTCAAGCACAGGATCTAGAGATGGATTTGTACAGGAAGTGGAATGAAAGCACATAGCTAGAGATTAATGCCAGCCAGGGTGCTCAAGGGAATGCCCTCTCTGACTGCTTCCCAGAAGAAAAATGGTCAGTAACGTGGAGTATGTGTCAAACTATACAGAGGGGTAGCAGAGGGATGACAGACAAGACGCCCAAATGTTTTGGAATCAGAGTTCATAAGCCTAATTTTCTCAAAATGAGTTATGATCTCCCAAAGTCCTGTTTAGAAATTGCCTTGGGGAAAGAGCAGCTGAGACTCATTACTTAATTCACTTGATCTTCAGCTGTTTATTGAAGATCATTTTTGTGACTAGATCTCTCTAAATTTCTCTCCCACTCCACTATAACTTCTTATCTCTTTCAAGAACCATAATCACCAATTTAAGCAGTCTTTTTATTCTAGGACATGTAGATATAGGTATTTTCATATCATTAGCAGGTTTCCTGGAGCAAGCTTCCTAAGGACAGAGACTGCCTGGGCCACTCTCATAAGGTCATCAGTGTTTAGATATCAACCTAATGCTTCTCATAATGATAAGCCTAATGAGAACCACTATTTTCACATTTCTGAAGGCATTTCTACTATTATTTGCTATAAAATATGTTTGGAAATCACACACTGCCATGATGAAGATGATGATGA
>PVKS010007442.1:0-72900 GCA_004027875.1 Aplodontia rufa
TTTCCATAGCCTAGCAATAGTAAATTGTGCTGCTATGAACATCGATATTGCTGTGTCACTGTAATGTGCTGATTCTAAGTCCCCTGGAAAGATACCCAGGAGTGGAACAGCAGAGTCGTATGGTGGAGTCATCCCTAGTTTTTTAAGGATTCTCCACACTGCTTTCCAGAGGGGCTGTACCAGTCTACAGCTCCACCAACAGTGTGCCAGTGTGCCTATCTCTCCACAGCCCATCCAGCATCTATTGTTGTTTATTTTCTTCATCTTTGCCATTCTGACTGGTGTAAGGCGATATCTTAATGTGGTTTTCATTTGCATTTCTCTGATTACTAATGATTTAGAGCACTTTCTCATGTATTCATTGGCTTGATCAATGTCCTCTGGTGAGAAGTCTCTATTTAGCTCTTTGGCCCATTTATCAATTGGGCTGTTGGTGTTTTTGTAGCTGAAATTTTTGAGTATTTTATAGATTCTGGATATGAGACCCTCATACATATGCTTTTATAGTTTATTGTTTTCCCACGCTTCAAAGCACATTGCTCTGTTTTAAATATAAAACACTAAGAAAATTTTTAATAAAAATAACAAAAGGACCATGATTTAGGTAATAAATATGATATCTAGAAGATTATTTCTTTCACAGAAATAATTACTATAATCATTCAAAGCAAGGATGTAATAGTAAGAGAAAGATTAAAGATTTATGCTAATATATTTGCAACATTCTGAAATTGTCTTTTTAAATACAAAATAATTTCTGACATGTATTTGTACATGCCAGTGTACATATCATTTGACCAGAAAATTTTCAGGGCTATGGTACTAAGGTGAAAAAGTTAATCAGATTTGACCAAATGATAATACAAAGTTTCTCAGCTCAGCTGAGTGTGCTTGCCCATGGCTATAATCCCAGCAATTTAGGAGGGTGAGACAAGAGGATCACAAATTCAAGGTTCATCTCAGTAATTTAGCAAGGCCTTCAGCAACTTAGAGACCCTGTTTTAAAACTAAAAAATAAAAAGGCCTGGGGATGTGGCTCAGTAGTAAAGTGCCTCTGGGTTAAATCCCTAGTAACCCCTCCAAAAAAATATTTTTTTTCCCCACAAATCAGTCTTATTTATTTACTACTTACAATAGCAACATGGAAGGTAGCTCTAAAAGCATATAATATTTTCATTAACTCATGAAAATATTTAACTATTACCCACTAAGTGAATAGATTCTCTGAGGCTGTATTTTTATGCTGCTTGCTTGGGATTACGGTTATTTTAGAGTACATGAAATTTTAAAGAAAGAGGGTCAGAGAGAGAGGGAAACAGAATCGATTTATTTTAGTTTTTCATGTGGCTTTCCTTGCTCTGGCACTTCATTGCATACATGGTGCTGGGGTTTGAATCTGCATCTCAAGCATGTCAGGCAAGCACTGTAACAATTGAGCTACTGCTCCAGCCCCTAAAGAAGATATTTTTAAATCTTTCTTAAAGTGACAAAATTTGCCAGAAGTTTTAATCATTTTAGGGATACTAGAAAGTTAGCCTGAATAAGAAAATACTTAAGAATTCCTTAGTTATCAGAATTATGCTTCATAATTATGTTTTAATGATGAAAATTATTTAAAATGTTCTTAAAATATAAAACTTACCAAGCAAAAGCATTTATTTAATATGAAAGTATGCACCATTAAGTAGATATGATTTGTTACATTTTTACATTAACTAATGAAAAATAATGTAAACTCCTGACAACATTTTCTCATTTAAAGAATTCAGTAATTCTTCTGCCATAAATATACTTATGTGTACTCTAAGTATAATTTAAATTTCTTTTTTATGGGCTTGAGTTCCTATAAAATAAAAGGTTTTCAAATATGAATTATTGAACTGAGATTATAAACTTAACAAAATCAGACTTCAGCTATAAATGTTAAATTGCAACCTTTTTCTTAGAATTAGGCACCTTAATTAAACATAAATGAATTGAGAAACATCTTCAGTATGCAGAAAACCAGAGAGAGTATATGAAATTTGAAAAGAATATGAAGTAATTCACTACATATGTGATGCAATTTGACAGAAGTCAGGATATGCCCTTCTGCCAAATAACCCTGCTAAGGGACTTGAATTTTAACATCAACACTGCTTTGACGCCACTCAGCTATTACAATAAAAGCATTATTTGCCATATCATTAACACAGTAATTCAGATTTCTTGAAAACATTAATTATCCAGTCACTTAGCTACCCTGAGGTAATGATTTTACATTACACAGGGAGTAGAAAGAATGTGGAGGGACATGTGTTGATCTGAAGGACAAGGCAGGTACTCCAGGTAAAAAAGCTTGACTCCTAGTGACCCAGGACTGGGCCAGGTAGAGCTTCTAGAGACCCTTCTCTTTGGTTTTCCTAGGCTCCTCAGTTTCTTATATATCTCTGCAACATCACAATAACGCCACTTCTTTGTTTCCTGGAATTCCACCCACCAGCTTGTCCTGTTGGTCCTCTTAAGTAATCTCCTTAGGAGATACCTATAGTGCCATTTCTGGTAGATGACCAATATACTTGCATGTTAAATTGTGAGGAAGAATATTAAAGGTACAAAAAATGTAAGTAGATATACTTTGACATATTAAAAGTCTAAGTCTCCAATCATGTATATTAACATATTTTAGGAACATTTTCATAAACGATACATAAGATCTATATAACCAAATTATATAAATTATATTTATCATTTTATATAAAATATCTATATTTTATATAAAAGTATATGCTATAAATAAGTAAACATAAAAATACACAAATTGTTGCCTAAATTTTCAAGAAACCAAAGAAAGGGATATGTCATTATAGTCTCATTGAGCCAAAAGTAGAAAATAATATTATACATACTTTATAAGGAAAAATGCAAGATAAAAATACAAAAGGAATACATATCAATAGGTGTGAAAGAAAGATGAATATATAAGCCATTTTTAAATATGAGTCATGCCAAGTATGGTGGTGCACGCTTATAATTCCAGAGATTTGGGAAGCTGAGGCAAGAGGATTGCAAGTTCAAAAGCAGCCGCGGCATCTTAGCAAGGCCCTAAACAACTTAGTGAGATTTAAAAATATATATACACATGAGAGTCATAAAATAGTATTGAAATTCCAGTGATCTATTTTATTACATAATCATAAAAGAGGGTATCATAAGTCATTATAATGAATTAAAAAGAAATGATAGGTGGCTCAGGGGCCCTTGCAGGGCTCGGTGCACTTAGGTAGACCTGGAAGGTGGAACTCAGCTGTGATCCCAGCAGGACCACCAAACATGAGAGGCGTTTGCAGCTCCTTGGATTTTCTCTGTGTCTTTCTCCTCCTGCTCCAGGTCCAGACAGGTGTCCCTGGTGAAAGCCCCTGTGGGGGTCACTTGACTAGTCCCTGAAGCCCTGTTACTTCCCAGGTCATTTAAAAATAAAAATGAAAATGTATACTGTTACTCTGATGTGAAAAGGCACTTGTATAAAATCTAATACCTGGGGGAATCCAACATGGCAACCTGAAGGGAGAAAGCATTTCCTGAGGCTGAGGGTCTGCTTGGGAAAATCCCAGTTCATCTGCAATTTTCCAAGAGAGACCCTACTATCTGAAGAAATGGTTATGCTTCAAAATGGGCACTGGCTTGATATCATAATACACTGTGAGATCTCTCTCAAAGAAAGCCATCACAATGACGCAAAGCCATAAGAAGCTCCAATTACTCCACCAAGAGCAACTTTCTTGAAGTACAAGACATGATCTCATACTCAGAAAATGAGGAAAAGGGGAAATAACTCACTTCTTCAACCCCACAGCTTCCCACCAAAGGACCTCATAGCTGGAGCCCTAGATGAAAACCAAAGCATTGTGTCAGCATTATGATTAGTAATGCAATCAAAGAGTTGAGAGATGAAATAAGGAAAGAGATCAGAGAGCAATTTCAAGAGATGAGAGACAACTTCTACAGGGAAATAAGGGAACATTTCCATGAGATGAAAGATCAGCTATACAAAGATACAGACATCCTGTAAAGAGATGTAGCAGAGCTATCAGGATTGAAAAACATGGTTAACCAAATCAAATCTTCACTGGAAGAAACCAACACCAGAGCTTATTTTACTGAAAATAGAACATCAGCTCTTGAAGAATGAGTATCAGACAATGAGGATAGGCTAAACAATGTAGAATTCAAAGAAGATAAGCAGGATAAAGAGCTTATATTACATAATCAGAACTTCCAAGTAATATTTGATGAGATGAGGTGTAATAATCTGAGAATCATTGGCCTGGAGGAAAACTCCGAACAGCAAACAGGAGGTTTAAAGAAACTTTTAAGGGAAATCATAAGTGAGAACTTCCCTCATTTTACTATCAATCCAGATTATCACATCCAAGATGCTTATAGAACTCCAAATAGACCTAATCAATTGAGAAACTTGCCAAGACATATCATATACAAAATGAAAACAGAGAAATTAAGGAGAGAATTCTAAAAGCTGCTAGAGGAAAACCAATTTGGATCGCTATGGATTTTTCAGAGCAAACAATGAAGGCCAGAAGAGCTTAGAACAATATCTTCCAAGTGTTAAAAAATAACAGCTTTCACCCCAAAATGATATATCCAGCAAAACTCAGCTTCAAATGTGAAGGGGAAATTAAATACTTTAACGATAAACTCAAGCTAGCAAGATACATGAACACAAATCCTGCTCTACAGAACATTCTCAAAGATGTTCTCCATTCAGAAGATAATGCCAATGATATCCTAAATCCTTAAACAAGGGCGAGTCAATAATCATATTATACAAAAGCTGACTTTCAAGATTACTCAAAACTCTGTATTCGATACAAAGTCAGAAAATCAGCCTCCCATATCTATTCTAATCTTGAATGTGAGTGGTCTCAAGGCCCCAATTAAAAGACACAGACTAACCCACTGGATCAAAAAACAAAACCCAACAATATGTTGCCTGCAAGAGACACATTTGACACTCAACAATAGACACAGGCTGAAAGTGAAAGGATGGCAAAATGTCTACCAGGCCTACGGCCCAAAAAAGCAAGCTAGCGTGGTGATTCTAATTTCTGATAAAATTCTAATTTCTGACAAATTAATTTCCAACTAAAACTAGTCAGAAAGGACAAAGAGGGTCACTTTATCATACTAAAAGGGACAGTGCATCAAGAAAATATAATGATAACTAACATCTATACCCCCAATTACAACCCCCCCAAATATATGGAAAAAATACTTAAGGACATTAATCCCCTATCATTGATTCTTCTCTAAAATAGACCACATCCTAGTTCCCCAGGATAATCTTAACAAATGTAAAAAAGTGGATATAATCCCATGTATTCTGTCAGATCATAATGCTATGATCTTAGCAATCAACAACAAGAGAAACAACAGAAACTACTCAAATACTTGGAAACTGAATAATTACCTCTTAAACGAAGGATGTGTAAAAGCAGAAATGAGAGCAGAGATTAAGAAGTTTTTGGAATTGAGCGAGAATGAGGAAACAACATACTGAAACCTCTGGGACAGTATGAAGGCTTTCTTAAGAGGTAAATTCATAGCACTGAGTGCATACATCAAAAATCTAGAAAGAGAGCAGATTAATAGCCTTATGCTTCAACTCAAACAACTACAAAAGGAGGAACAGTCCAACCCTAAATCTAACAGAAGATAGGAAATTACCAAAATCAGAGCTGAAATCAATGAAATTGAGAACAAAAAAAATATACAAATTATTAACAAAACTAAGAGTTGGTTCTTTTAAAGAGTCAACAAAATCGACAGACCCCTTGCCAACCTCACCAAAAGGAAGAAAGAAAAGAAGCAAATCAATAAAATCAGAGACGAAAATGGGGATATCACCACAGACCCATCCAAGATACACAGGATTATCAGAACCTATTTTGAAAACTTATACTCTGCTAAATTTGATAACCTCGAGGACATGGACAGGTTCTTGGACACACATGACATCCCCTCTTTAACGCAGGAGGACAATGAAAACCTAAACCAACCTATCACAGAAAGCGAAATTGAAGCAGCAATCAAAGCTCTCCCAAAAAAGAAAAGCCCAGGTCAGGATGGATATATGGCAGAATTCTACCAAGCCTTCACAGAAGAACTAACACCAATCCTCTACAAGCTCTTCCAGGAAATTGATAGAATGGGATCACTCCCAAACACTTTTTATGAAGCAAATATTACACTGATTCCAAAGCCCAACAAAGGGACATCAAGGAAAGAAAACTACAGACCAATTTCCCTGACGAACATTGATGCAAATATCCTTAATAAAGTTTTAGCTAATCGGATACAAAAGCACATTAAAAGATAATATATTATGATCAAGTGGGCTTCATTCCAGGAAAACAAGGCTGGTTCAACATATGCAAATCAATAAATGTAATTCACCACATAAACAGAATTAAAAACAAAAAATCATATAATCACCTCAATTGATGCAGAGAAGGCATTTGATAAAATTCAACACCACTTTCTGCTCAAAACTTTGGAAAAGATAGGGATCAAAGGAAGATACTTTGACTATGTCAGACCCATTTATGACAGACCCATAGCCAACATTATCCTCAATGGAGAAAAAATGAAAGCATTTCCCCTATATTCAGGTAGTAAACAAGGCTGTCCACTCTCCCCATTCTTGTTCAATATAGTCCTTGAAACCCTTGCCAGAGCTATCAGGCAAGACAAGGAAATCAAAGGCATTTGTATAGGAAAAGAGGAAGTTAAGTTATCTCTATTCACTGATGACATGATTCCATACCTAGAAGACCCAATCACATTGGCCAGAAAACTCCTAGAGTTTATAGGCGTTTTCAACAAAGTAGCTGGCTACAAGATCAACTCCAGTAAATCACTAGCGCTTCTTTACTCTCGCAACAAATCCCCAGAAGAAGAAATCAGGAAATCTTTCCCATTCGCCATCACTTCCAAAAAAATCAAATACTTGGGCATTAACCTTACAAAGGATGTTAAGGACCTATACAAAGAAAACTATCAAACACTAAAAAAAGATATTACAGAAGACCTGAGTAGATGGAAAAACATTCCATGCTCATGGTTAGGCAGAATCAATATAATAAAGATGGCCATTCTACCCAAAATCCTATACAGATTCAATGCAATCCCCATCAAGATACCTATGACATTCTTCACAGATATAGAAAAAGCAATTCTCAAGTTCATAAGGAATAACAGGAGACCCAGACTAGCCAAAACATTACTCTATAGAAAGGAAGAAGTAGGGGGTATCTCAATCCCTGACATGAAATTATACTACAGAGCCTTAGTAGCAAAAACAGCATTGTATTGTTATCAAAACAGAATCGAAGATCAGTGGAACAGAATAGAAGATCCTGAGACAAACCCCCATATCTTTAACTATTTGATATTTGATAAAGGGGGCAAAAGCATAGTGTGGAAGAAAGATAGCCTGTTCAACAAATGGTGTTGGACAAACTGGACAGCCATATGTAGGCAACTGAAGCTGGATCCTTATCTTTCACCCTGCACAAAAATTAAATCAAAATGGATCAAAGACCTGGATATTAAACCAAAAACTTTAAACTTACTAGATAAAGAAGTAGGGTCAACACTACAACATATAGGAGTCGGTAATGCCTTCCTTAACAAAACTCCCATGGCTCAAGCAGTAAAGTCAGGAATAAATGAATGGGATGCAATTAAACTAAAAAGTTTTTGCACAGCTAAAGATCTAGTCAAGAGCATCAAGAGATAACCTACAGAATGGGAGAAAACCTTTGCCTGCTACACCTCGGACAGAGGGCTAATATCCACAATATACAAGAAACTAAAGAAACTAAACTCCAAACTCACAAATAATCCAATCAATAAATGGGGTTCAGATCTTAAAAGAAACTTCTCACCAGAGGAAGTCCAGAAAGCTCATAAATATGAGAAAATGCTCTACATCATTAGGTATTAGGGTAATGCAAATCAAAACTTCAATGAGATTCCACCTCACTCCTGTTAGAGTGGCAAAAATGAAGAATACAAACAATGACAGATGCTGGAGGGGCAGTGGGAAAAGAGGAACACTGTTACACTGCTGGTGGGACTGCAAACAGGTTCATCCACTAAGGAAAGCAGTGTGGAGAATCCTCAAAAAATTAAGGATGGAACCACCTTACGACCCAGCTATCCCACTCCTGGGTATTTTCCCCAAAGAGTTAGAGTCAGCATATTATAGTGATATGGCTTCATCAATGTTTATAGCAGCTCAATTTACTATAGCTAGAGCTAGACTATGGAACCAACCCAGATGCCCCTTACTGGATGAGTGGATACAAAAATGTTGGTACTTATATACAATGGAATACTGCTCAGCCATTAGAGAAGACCATATTATGGCTCTTGCAGCCAAATGGATGGAGATGGAAAGAATTATGCTCAGTGAAATATCCCAATCTCAGAGACTCAAGGGCCGAATGGTATCTCTCATCTGTGGAAGCTAGAACACATCAGGAAGCAGTAGGTTAGATGGCTAAGCTAACAATAACTTCAAATTATATGATTCTCAATGCAATAGGGGGATGCCTCCCTAGATTACTTGGAGGCATAGGGAGGGGGATGGGGAGGGGGGAGGGTATATGAAGATTTCCTAGGAGACTGGAGAGTGGGAATATGGGGGAACCATCTCAGAAGCAGATGTCATTCCTCCACGAGATACCCATTTAACCCAAGAGTTCTTCTGGGGGAAACAGCAAGAAGGGAAACCCAAGCTGGGCATCCATGATTTGGCATTACCCCTGGATAACTAAGTATATTTACATTGGTTATTGATGGTTGGATAATGTTTCCCCCCCATTTGTATCTCTATATACATTAACAAAAAAATAAATAAAATCTAATCCACATTTATACTTTTAAAAAAAGAAATGATAAAGAATAATTTTCAGGGGGCTAGGATTGTAACTAGCATAGCATGAACAGGAACTGGATTTGACTCCTAGCAACACACACACACACACACACACACAAATGAAGAAAAGAACAGTAATTCTCAAGATACATTGTTAAATGGAAAAGTAAAACATATTTGCCACAAATGTTTTGTTGCTTTTTTAAAACTTTGGCATAATTTTCCTTACCATGAATTTTTTTTTTTGAAAGAAGGACAGTGAGAGAGAGAGAGGGAGAGACAGAGAGAATCAATTTTTATTGAATTTTTCACATGGCCTTCGTTGTTCTGACACTTAGTTACATACATGGGTGCTGGGGTTTGAACCTGTGTACTTGTGCATGCCGGGCAAGCACTGTAACTACAGAGCCGCCACTACAGCCCCACCATGAATATTTTTTTAAACATAATCAAATCAGCTATTCATTTTCAATTTTCATTGCAATTTCTAAGTTTTGTAAATTTTTTATTCTTCATATTTTAAAAAGAGTATTTGTGTGTGCTTACAAACAAAAAGCATAAGGCTGCATAGTATGCTACTATTGGTGAAAAAAATTTAAGGGGTATCTCTACTAAGAAATTTGTGAGACTTAAATGTTTTTGTAAAATGACATTGGTAGAGGCTTTTGCTAAGGAGAGGTATTGAGGATCTGGGATCAGTAATGGAAAGAGATTTATTTGGTAATTACTCTATATGCTATTCTAATCATTTTTAAAAATCAAGTATATGTATTATTTCTTCAAAAAGTCTTTAAAATTTTTAAATTATGATGCTATAATGTTTACAGTTTATATTTATTGATCAACATATCACATTTATAGGTATTATTCCTTTAAAAATAATGTCAAAGCTAGACACTATGATGGCATATCACATTGAAGAGAGGGTCAGTTCATAACCTCACTGGATGGTCACGGAATGTGAGTACTATGGCAGAATGAGTGTTTACAAAAACAGAAGATTCTAATTTCTCCACATTTTTGCAATCTCTTGTTATTATCAATCATTTCAATTAGTCTTTCTAGTGTATGCAAAGTGATACCTCATTGTGGTTTTTATGTCCTTCTTCCTAATGAATAATGACTGTAAGCATTTTCTGTATGCTTATTATCAAGTTATATATCTTCTTTGGACAAATATCTATTCAGAATCTTTTATAAAGTGGTTCAAACCTTTGGAAAACACTCTAGTATCTCTTCAAAAATTAAACACTGAATTACCTTAGGATCCAGCAATTATACTTTTAGACTTCTAGGTATGTACCCCCCAAAATTAAAACAATAAAAGCTTGTATGTGTGTGTTCACAGTGGCATTCTTCATAATAGTCTAGAGGTGGAAGAACTCAAATGCTCATCAACTATGAGTGGATGAGTAAAATATGATATGCACATGACTGAAAAGTGTTAAGCCATAATTAAGAATGAATTACTGAAGCAAGCAAGAAATATGGGTAATCTTGGAAACATTATGCTACATGAAGTGCTGCAGCGGTGGCTCCGCGCTTATGGCACTTATCTGGCATGCTCGGATGCAGGTTCAAACAGCAGCACCACATATGCAACAAAGTATCGGAGCAACGAAAGACTCATGAAAAACTGAACAAAATTGATCCTCTCTCTCTCTCTCACTGCCCCTCTCTCTGAAAAAACAAAACAAAACAAAAGAACAACAACAAAACACATTATGCTACATGAAAGGCCTCAGCTACAAAAGCCTACACATCCTGTGATTCCATTTAAATTAAATTTCCAGAATAGGCAAATTAATAAAGACTAAAAGTGATTGTCTAGGGCTGTGGAGTGGAGGGAAATAGGGAATGACTGCTACAAGTTTTTTGGGGGGTTGGTGAAAATATTGTAAAACTATATTGATAGTTATTCAATTCTGTAAGTATACTAATAACTACTAAATTATACCCTTTAAATGAATGAATTATAAGGTATGAGAATTATAGTTCAACAAAGTTGTTTTTAATAAAGTAGACTAGAGTCCACTGAGTTTAAAAATTGAAAATCTAGCCAGGTATGGTGGCATATGACTGTAGTCCTAGCTACTCAAAAGGATGAGGAGGAAGGATTGCTTGAGCTCAGGAATTCAAGGCCAGTCTGAGCAATGTAACAAGACAGTTGTCTTGGGGGTGAAATTTTAATCTGTATGTATTTGCTATGGTTATTGGGCAAATAGGTAAATAACCATAGTCAACTAAGAATCTAACTATTCATTCGTAGGGTGAAGTATATTAAGCAAATGTTCCTTAGGTCCTTACCTTAGCATAAAATGAATACTAATAGGACTACAGATGTAAAGCTGAGATATAAGGAGTCTGTATTATAATTGAGAGACACAAGATGTATGCTGGACTGGAATCACTAGTCTATTAATTTATGCCCAGATGTGGAGATAGTAGTGGAGGTAGAAGGATTCAAGGAGAGAATATGACACCCAAATTAGGCCTTGATGTTTTCACAGGAAGCAAGCCAAGTAAAAGGTTACAGTATGCTTCTGAGACTCACCCTCCCTTCCCCACGCCCTTCACCAGGGATTTACCCTTGACAGGCACATGGCTATTATTGTATTCTCTCTGCTGGCCACAATTGACTAGAGCATAAATAAATCCCTGACCTGAACTGCTCCAGATGTTCTCTCCCAGGGATTGAGGATTTGGATTTAATCAGTCTAGGTGGGTGTAACTTGAACTGAGGGATATAAATTCAAGAATTACGGGTATCATCTGTTATCTATACACAGAGGTAAAAATAGCCATTCTGGGAAGATAGATGTAAGAAACTGGTACCCAGAGAGAAGCAGAGGCAAGAAATGAAAAGTAAGTACTACAGGGTTACTGATGGCTTTCTCATTTTTGCTTCCAGGTCTAGCAGCTCCTGAATTTTGTTAGATGCTTCAGTATCCTCCCAATAAAATTCTCCTTTTGGCTTAGTTGGATAAAAAGAGTGTAAGGGTGGCAGGAATAGATGGGACAGTCAGAGACGTGAACATAGTCCAAGGCACAGAAGTGTGAGCTTTGAGCAGTATTCTATGTATTTAGCTACGAGTTCATGCTTTTTATATTATGCTATTTGTCTGCTACAGTATTGGAGTCCTATATATATAAAATCATTTACTATCAAACAATGTATTCTCATTAGAGAAAATCTGACAAAATCATTTGAAATCTAACAAATTGTTTCCCGTACAGCAGCTTCCAAACATTAATGAGTGTAATGAGAATTCAGTGTATGGAAACAGTTAATTGCACAGGTAATTCTTATTTGTATCACTCTTCTAAAAATTCAGCCTGTTTAATAGAACATTAATAATGAAGAACCTTTTCTAATTTTCTATTGGAGTAATTATGTCATAATAAATAGATTTGTAGTAACAAAGAATTAAAAGAAAATCAGTAGCAGAACTGCATTCTATAAGTTAAAAATGTAAACAAAAAATATTTAAATGTAAAACTTGAGCTTTTTTTAACCCCAACATCCAGAGTAAAGAATAATATTACTTAATATTCAACTCACATGTATCTTAGAAATTTAAATTTAAAAGGCTTCAGAAGTGAGAACTGATAGTCCAATTAAAAATACTAAATTAAATAAGGATTAAAATATTTTTATTGGATATGTGGAGAAGTTTTAAAAGTTTTCAGCTTTTCAAATTCATTATAGGTAATGTAAATGAAAAGAAAGAGAAAAGCAGTAACTCTCTTAGAATTTGATCACCAATTTCTATACACTTTTAACCAAGAATGAAAATCTTTCAGTTGATTTTATTCATCTGACACTTTGTATAACACTTCCTTGCCTGAAATGATCCATATGCATTTCAATATTCAACAACTTTTTCCTATTATTATCCAGAAGAATTTAGTAAAAGATATGACTGTATTCAGAATTAGTTCAAGTTGCTTAAATCCCTTGCTCACAAGGTAGCTTTACGATGGTAGGCACAAATGCCATTTTAGCTAGTGGAGTTCCCACATGGAAAGCATCATAAATTTTAAGTATTAATGGAAAATGCTGAGTAAATAAAGTCACATGTCACATTGAGTAGCATGTAGCAGGGGAAATAAAAGATGGCATTTAAATTCTTAAGCCAAGTCACTTATGTGTGTATATATATGTGTGTATATACACACAGTTCACACATAATTTTGAGTAATGTTTTAGAAGGAGGATTACACAGGTCAATTACATTATGTTTATAAATAGGAGCATTTCATAGATTTGGGCAAGACTTGGTGTTTGTTTAGCCATTGATTTCTTATGGCAACTAACTGATTTGTTTCATTGGAGGTCTAATGGAAATAATTTTAATTGCAGTCATTCTTCCAAAAGCAGTTTTATTCAAAATGATTTATACATTCATTTCATCAATATAATTCTATATATTAGACATGATCATAAATGTTCTTGGGAATATGGTTATACAGTTGCTTATTGTAAGAACATTATTTCAGGCTGAATGTCATTTACAAAAGCATTGTAAATTTCAATATTAATGGAAATCATTGAATAAAAAGTAAAGTCACAAGTCACATACAGTAAACCAATTTTCTCTAATTCTCTCTCTACTGCGTATCTTATGTCCTCTATATTCTATATCCTCTAAATCGCCCCATTGTCCACTGAACTCTTTTTTTTTGTTTGTTTGTTTTTTACAGGTCAAAGCAAGCTTTATTTTTTCCATTTAAATTATAAAATGAACATGTATTAATGGGTGTCAAAACTGCTGGCTATGGTACACTGACAAAACAATTTCATATTTCTAGGTGCTTGTAGATAATATTTTTATTTTTTATTAGATGAATATAGAGTTACAATTGAAGGGGAAACATTATCAAACATTCAAGAGCCAATGTATATATACTTAGTTATCCAGGGCTAATGCCATATCATGGATGCCGAGCTTGGGTTCCCCCTGTTGCTCTTTCCCCCAGAAGAACCCCTGAGTTAAATGGCTATCTCGTGGAGGACAGAAATCTACTTCTGAGATGATTCTCCCATATTCCCACCCTCCAGTCTCCTAGGTATTCTTCCTATGCCCTCTCCCTACCCTGTCCCCAACCCTACACTTCCAAGTATCCTAGGGAGTCATCTCCCTGTTGCATTGAGAACCATACAATTTGAAGTTATTATTAGCTTAGCCTTCTAACATGCTGCTTCCCGATGTGTTCTAGCTTCCACAGATGAGAGATACCATTCGGCCCTTGAGTCTCTGAGATTGGGATATTTCACTGAGCATAATTCTTTCCATCTCCATCCGTTTGGCTGCAAAAGCCATAATATGGTCTTCTCTAATGGCCGAGCAGTATTCCATTGTATATATATACCAAAGTTTTTGTATCTACTTGTTGAGTGAGAGGCATCTGGGTTGGTTTCGTAATCTAGCTATAGTAAATTGAGCTGCTATAAACATTGATGAAGCCATATCACTATAATATGCTGATTCTTACTCTTTTGGGAAAATAACCAGGAGTGGGTATTTAATTTAATGTAATTTAATTTAATTTAATTTTTTGAGGCTTCTCCACACTGCTTTCCATAGTGGTTGAACGTGTTTGCAGTCCCACCAGCTCTGTGACAGTGTTCCTCTTTTCCCACAGCCCCTCCAGCATCTTTTGTTGTTAGAATTTTTCATTTTTGCCACTCTAAAAGGAGTGAGGTGGAATCTCATTGAAGTTTTATTTACATTTCCCTAATAGCTAATAATGTAGAGCATTTTTTCATATATTTATGGGCTTTCTGGACTTCCTCTGGTGAGAAGTTTCTTTTAAGATCGGAACCCCATTTATTGATTGGATTATTTATGGTTTTGGTGTTTAGTTTCTTTAGTTCCTTGTATATTCTGGATATTAGCCTTCTGTCCGAGGTGTAGCAGGCAAAGGTTTTCTCCCATTCTGTAGGTTCTCTCTTGATGTTCTTGATTAGATCTTTAGCTGTGCAAAAGCTTTTTAGTTTAATTGCATCCCATTCATTTATTCCTGACTTACTCCTTGAGCCATGGGAGTTTTGTTGAGGATGGCGCTGCTGACTCCTGTGTCCTTTAGTGTTGACCCTACTTCTTTATCTAGTAAGTTTAAAGTTGTTGGCTTAATATCCAGGTCACTGAACTCTTTTGTTAGTTCCCATGTCACCCTTGTCATTTCATTTCCAAAGTCTAGCACCATGCCTGTAGACAGTAGACACTCATGAGTTTATCAAATTAATAAAAAAAGTTTACTCAGTTCCCTCTATTATCAGTTCCCTCTAGCTAATGGATTATAGCAGTGTATAAAATATTTAAAAATGTCTACTCTTATGAGCCTTACAATTTAGAATGGTGAATCTTGGTCTGAAGTGGTGGCTGAGCTATAAATTGCTTGCCTGGCATGTTTGAGGACCCAGGTTCAAACCCCAGCACCACATACACAACTAAGTGTTGGAAAAACAAACAAAAAGATGGGAAAAAATTAAAAATTAGTTTTCTCTTTCTCTCTCATATACACTCTTTTTTCTTAAAAAAAAAAAAAGGTGCTTATCATGAACATCGAAAGAAAAAATAGATGATACAGTCCACTAGAAAACAGAAATCCTCTTTGAACAATAGAAGTAAGAGAGGGAATTGATAGATTTGAAAAAGGGTGGTTATGTGCATTCCTACTGAGACTAGGTCTGAGGAAATCCCTAAGAGGGGAGATCTAGCCACATGGAGTAGAAGCACTCCAGCAGAAGGGAGGGCAAATGCAGAAACCCTGAAGTGGAAGGCTGCCCATGTGTTCAACAAAAGCAAGAATGCCAATGTGGCTGCCATGCTGTGAGAAAAGGGACACCAACAGGAAACAAGTCAGAAGGCTGACAGGGAGCCAGGTCCTGTGTGTGACATCTAGGCCATTCTCAAGATGAGCTTCAGAGCAAGAGATTTGGGGAAACAATTGCAGGATGAAAGCAGAGGCATAACATAATCTGACTTGGTTATTTTACAAGACCATCCTAGTCTCTGCATTGAGACTTGGAAGAAAAAGGGCTGAAGCAAGGAAGTCATGTAAAGCCAGCGGATGACCCTGCGACCACCAGCAACCAAAGGCACAAATATAAAGTAGGTGTGAAGGCAGGGAAACACTGGCTACAGAGAGCTGGCTGTGTTAACAATCTGCTGAGAGAGAATGGGGTCACTTGCATAGACTGCTGGCCTCCAAAAGATGTGGGGAGGTAATAAGGAAAAATCACTTTGTTAGACAACAGTGGATATTCATTTTTGTCACTCCACTATGATCAGCAAACCATAGTCACTTATAAGCTAGTTGCAATAAGAAATCTGAAGCCATATCAATAAACACTGCACTCTGTTATGTTGCAGTCCATTGGTCCATCTTGGATTTTGACTATTTTACGCATACCTGCATGTGTGTAACATCATTTCTTGGTCATTTGGGAAATATTTGTTCACTGAGTTATCCAAATATTCTAAATGTTAAAATATTTTATTATAAAGTCTTTCTAAAAATCCTTTTCATTTATATCACTCCAAATTTCATCAGTGGAAAAAAAAAAACAACCCTTTTATGTTCTATGAATACTTGTAAGTTCTGGGAAGCCACAGTGGCAAATACAAATTGTCCATAATTCTAATTTTCATTTGAAAGCTCAAAATTTATCACTAGCATCAAATGATGTCATTTTTTAATGAAAGACACTTACTTCATTTGTGAGAAAATGTCTGTCAAATACCAAGTTAAGACCAATGGTAATTTTTCTGTCAGTTGTTCTTTCAAATAAAAATAGTTTTTCATGTAAACAAAATAAGTATATTTCCTAGAGATAGCTATGATACTGCAGTATGTAACAGACATGCTTTATGTGCCTCAGAATATATTAAAAACATATATTCAAGGTTGAGATTTCACATTTTAACTGCTTCTTCCAAGATATTCTTAAGTGAAACTGACTTTCTTTTTGTAAACTGAAAGTACTTATTGATGACTTCTACAATTTGATGACAGTGCATTAATTGTACAAAGATATAAACAATTTTTCCCACCACTATTTTTGTTTTTTGCTTTGGAGCCAAGGTCAACATAGGTAGAAATTTAGGTACACAGAAAGAACACTAAGTCTCTAAAGGAAAAAAATATATCATTATTAAGACAAAGGAGTCTCAAAGAAGAAAAGGATTAGAATGTAAGGATTCACTGAACTGCCCATGAAATTGTAACTTTACACTTACCTATAAGTTTTCTGGAATGTAGCAAAACAGGAAGAAGACCTCAACAGAAACAGACCACTAACCTACTAGGGCATAACAGTTGACTGAACCATGGCACTGTGTCCCAATCACCAGATCAACAATTGAACCAACAGAGACATTGATGTAAGCTGACCTCTAGGTATCAGACCTGACCCCTTGATGGGGAAATACAGTATTACTCAGTATTTCCCAGCCATAACAGAAGCTCAGCCGCTTTGGAGCATACATATTCCACCTAATTATACTCCCGAATGAAAACCTTAGGCCCTGGTGGTCTGTCCTGCTCTTGAGTCTGCTCACAATTCTGCCCTGAGAGAACATACTTTCATCTTTGCTTTTAATAAAGCTCTCTCTCTCTTTTTGGATTTTTTTCTGTTTGTTTGTTTGTTTTGTTTTGTACCTGACTTGTCATTGAATTCTTTTCTGAGATGGAGTCCAGAACTGAGTAGAGGTCTATCCCAAATCTCTTCTGACCCCCACTACTGACAACAGTTGTATGACTGCTTGACATGACCATAGCCACCTTGTTTCATAACCACTATGATTCCTTCAAAATAACTCTAGCCAGTTATTCCTGTATAGTTTCTCAGCAAACTGTAAATATGCAAAACCGTTAGTGTGGTTTGTGGAGCTTTACAACTGAACCCTGGCTCCTGGGATGTGCTGGATTCTTTGATATTAACTTAATACAGGCTGGGTATATTCCTGGTAAAATGAAGTCATTTTTCTCCTAACTCACATATACAACCTTCTTTCTAACCCGAGTTGCAGTTATCCAACTTGATGGATATGAAAAATTACCAGAAATCATTCATGGTGGCCAGACAGTAAACCCGTACTTGCTGCTTTGAAATCTACTGGACTCAGGCCCTTATTGGAATCTATTGACTTCGGGCCCTTATCAGAACAATCACACTCTACTGAAACTCCAACATTGTCCCCTCTCCCCTATATCTACTCCAAGATGTAAGTGGCAGGTGGGTCCCAGACTCCACTGGGACCCCTCCTCAGGTTTCTCCCAAATAAACCTGTAGGAAAAAACTTGTGTTACTGTTGAGCCACTGCTCTCCTCTCCTTCTTTCCTTCATTCACTTCTTTTCTTACACAACTGATCTTGATGCTGTCTATGTCCTCTCTTTATGAAGTTATGGAGACTCCCACTAAGGTAAGAAGGGAAGTCATTAGAACTGGGTACTTTCTCTACCTTACAATGAGAAGTAAAGCTCAGAGGGTCTTTAGAAGGATGACTATAAATGTCAGGCTAAAGCAGTTTGCTTCTGAAAGTAAGAACAAACCATTGATGATCATTGCTATTTTGAATGTTAGGAGAAAAATGGATCAGAGATATGCTTCAGGAAGAAATGTATAGGACAGAATGAAATCTAGCATCAAATACAGTTAAAGCCAGGTGACTAGAAAAAGGGTTGAATCAAATTGGGAGTGTGGATTGGTTGAGCAACTATATTGAAGAGGAAGGTCAAGAGAGTTGTGTGCATATTCCAGAATGACACATAATGATTGACAGAATTGTAGGCTGGACAAGGAGGAAAACAAAGACATGGTAGAGTAAGTGACAATAAAAAGATGGCAGAGGGGCTGGAGCGGTGGCTTGTCGGTTTCGGCGCTTGCCTGGCAAGCACGAGGACTCAGGTTCAAACCCCAGCACCAGGTACACTACTGAGTGTTGGAGCGACTAAGGCCATGTGAAAAACTAAATAAAGTTATTTCTCTCTTTCTCTGTCTCTCTCACTGTCCCTCTCTCTTAAAAAAAAAAAAAAAAGAAAAGAAAAGATGGCAGAGACAACAATTGGTATGTCTGAACAGTCAAAGAATTTTTCAGTTCTAATTTGCAGCTTGAAATTTAGAAAGTAAAATCTGAAAATGAGATTAAAGAGGTTTGCAATTAAAGATTAGGTCTAAGGTATAATTGAAGAAGTAAGGAGCTATAGGAAGGCCAAAAGCACTGTTGAAGGAGAGGAGATCCGGAACCTAAAAACCATTCACCTACCAATATTTTAGAGTAAATAAAACCATGGACTCTAGAACCTTAATTCCTAGACTTAAATCAATTGTACTTCTAGCTATGTGACTACAGGCAATTTACTTAATTGTTCTGTAACCTCAGTTCTCCATCTGTTCAATGGGGGTAATGATTACAGTACCTAATTCAGGGAGTTACTATTAGAGTTAAATGGTTAATATAAACAAAGTATTTAAAACAGTGCCTAGAAAATCAGTCACACTGTATTAATGACAATTTTCCTTAAATTCATTGCAATTACTCAGAATTAGGGCAGGAGGAATAATGTTGGAAGAAACTTCAGTAAATCCAGAGTTAAAATCTTCACAAATAAAGTGTATAACTCAGGTGTTATAACAAGAAGAACTAATGTGTTTTGAGATGATGACATGAGCAAACTGGATGTTATAGGAAGGAGAGAAATAACATGATCTAGAAGTTACAATGAGAGCAGTAAGGATCAGTAAGAGTCCTGCTGTGTGAGGAATATTTGCAAGACATGTAGAGAAGGCAATGTCCCCAAAGTTAATCCTCCAATTTCTCTTAGTAGATCAATAGCACATATCAATGTTAAGTCAGATACTTAAATCTTCAAAATTGTAGTTAATTTCTTCCTCCGAGGTTTTATCTGTTGTCTACATTATCATATTTTCTATTTTATCTCTAAATAATTTTTAATTTATTTTAACACTCTCATTTTTTAATTTTCTCTGTCAGCAGGTGTTACACTTCCCCTGGCTGTGTTATCATCCTAACTATTGGCCTTAATTCTACTCAGCTATAGGTTTTATTCTGTCCTATGCATTTCTTTCTGAAGCACATCTCAGATTTATTTTTCCCCCTCACACTTGAAATGATAACAATAATTAGTAGTTTGTTCTTATTTTCAGAAGCAATCAAATTGCTCTGGTCTACATTCAAGGTGTTCCTTCTGCCATCAGCCTGCAGAAGTCTGAGTTTTACTTTCCACTATAAATTGCAGAAGAGTCCCAGTTCTAAGGATTTCCCTCCTCACCTTCCCATTTTAAAAGAATTTGTGGTTTGTTCTCTCTATCTTTCAACCTCTTGCTGCATACTGAGGATTTTGTCTTCGCCAGCTGGTTTTCTGGATCTTTTGTAATTTAAATGCTGAAGAATTCTACCAGGAAAGGAGTTGGGGGGGGGGTCTTTAGCATGGGTGGGCAGGAGTTTGCTTTTGTAGATTGAGGAAGCAATTTGCAGATTTTTGCAAGAGCATTCAAAGGCTCAGCATGGGAGAAAGTCTACTGCTTTGAATCTAAAGGCACCCTTCTTTCTATGGAGGACTATCTCACTGCCCTACTAAAACTGGATAACAACTGGTAGGCAGATGAAGTTAAGTTTTCAAGTCATAACCATATAATTAACATGTCTATGGCAAGCCGGAAAGAACTGTCACAGTGGACCCCCACCCCCAAGGCAGAGTAGCTTGCCTTGGTAAGTAAAAATTGGTGACCCAGATTTGTACTTGAATGCTTAGTCTCAGCCTTTGTTCTCTATATAATCCCAATGAACTCTGAATTCCTACTGTCCTTGAAGTCAATAAGTGCTAAGGAAGAGAGAATGACTCCCATGCTGCTGCTTCATAGAAAGGGCTCAGAGCGGGAGCTAAGGGCAGCTTTTCTGGTAGTCTGGGTATTTCAATATGATAACATATGTGTAACCTCTTCAATCGTTGCCCAACAGGCAAAGTCTGGATGACTGGAATTACATTTTTCTATTACTGGGCAAGGAACTCTTCCTCATTGCCACTGCCACCACCATCTCAAGCAAGGGAGGTCCTCGTCCCCATTTGTTAGTTTCCATTGTGGTGGAGAGGGTACCAGCTTGGCTTTTCTTAGCAATTTTGCTCTGACCTGCTTGGGTTTTAAAAACGATAAAGTGGACCCAATGCAATGTGTATCTTCAGAAAGCTGAAAGCTTAAGTGATATAGCCTTTCTTTACTTTGATTTCAGGTGGTATTTTATGTAATCTGCCCTTACAAAGGAAAGAGTTTACACCGTTTCTCTCCCTGCTCGGAACATAGTCATTGGAGGAAAATAGCATTCAATGGTATGAATGGTATTAAAAAATGACATCCCTTAGGAAGTCCCACATTCCTTGTCTCCTAGATTTCTAAGAAGGGAATTTTTGAGATGAAGTAAGTACCTCCAGAGGCATCCAGGTAAATAGGGAAGAAGACAGGATTGACCATAAATAGAAAGTGTCTCCAGATGAAACAATTGAAAAGGAGCCCTTTTATAGGGGTTCATGAAATGAGGGAATGTGGGGGGATGGGGGCAAGATTTATTCACCTATGTGAAATTCCCCCATTTTGCCTACTTCTGTACTAATTGTTTTGCTGTGTTCCTTTCTGTTCTAGGTCTTTGCCTATGTAGTGTGGAAAGCTGTAACATCTTTATTCTGCTTTTCATCAGTCAGTCTCTATTCTTATTACAAAAGACAAATGAGGGCTGAAGTGGTGGCTCAGCAGTTGGAGCACTTTTCTGGCATGCACGAGAACCTGGGTTCAAACCCCAGCACCACATACACAACTGGAGAAATGAAGGCCAGATGAAAAAATAAATAACATTGATTCTTTCTTTCTCTCTCTCTCTCCCCCTCTCTCCCTCTTTCTGTCTCTCTCTCTCAAAAAAAAAGAAAGACAAATGAACAAAAGAAAAGTATTTGATCAAAGTTTTACATGATAGAAGAGCCTTCAGAAATAAAGACCAAAAAGATCCGGGGAAAACCATGCATATCTATGCTTAGGATCAATAAAGAAAGTATAGCCAGGTAGACATGTGACTGAATGAAAAAGGTTATGGTCTAATTATAATAGACTGGGGCAGGAATATAAGCAAAGTCTGTCTCTTTAGATTCTTTTTGGCCTCTCTGTGTTGTAGCATTCCTTCCTCCCAGGGAGCAGAGCCCCTCTAGAAGGTTTTGATGGAGAAAAGTGAAAAAAGAGATGGACCTTTCTTGGTTTGATGGTTTGCTTTAGGGGGAGAAGAGTTCTACTTTCTGTGATCCACTTTGGGGAAGCAAAATTTGCATGTTTATGACTCTGAGGGAAAGGGAAAGGCAAATGTTTAGACAGGAAGGCAAGAAAAATAAGAAAGACTTTGCTTCTGAGGCCATCCAGTTTCCACTAGATCAAGTACACTGTCATGTGTTGCATAACAATGCTTCAGTTCATGACCTCAGTTCATGACCTCAGGGGGATATGATTATACAGCCTAGTGATGTGATAGCCATCTTAGTTTGTGTAAGTACTCTCTGGTGTGCACACAATGACAAAAATTCCTAACAATGCATTTCTTACAGTGTGTCCCTATCATTAAATGACACATGACTGTACTTAGCATACCAAACATCACACGTTGGGGTAGAATTTTTTGAGCCTCCATACCAACCGTTTCTAAGATTTTTTTCAGTTTAGAAGTTGAAGAGTAGTAGAGGTAGACTGGAAGACAGAGGAATGGAGAAGGATTTAGTTCGAAAGATTAAGAGGAAGAAAGGGTGGAGAAGCTTTACTATGTATAATGAACAGAATTCCTTAATCTAGAATTAGATACTGGAAAACTTCCTGAATTAATGCAAAATTTGATTTTCTTTTTTTTACGCACTAGCCCATAGATTATAACATATAAACCTTGGTTTCATTAAGATTTTATAGTCTTATATGTAGCTCATATTGCAAGAAACAAGCAAGGATACAAACAAAAGTTAAAAAAATAAAACTTTCTTTGCTGTATCCTTATATACACTGACCACACATGCTATAGCTATGGCTACCAAGCTGGGAATCATGGTGCCACGGGGCGCTGGAAGCAACTCTGTGCTGCTGCTGCTGCTGGATCTGTTAAATACTCAAGGAAAATACACTGACATCTTTTGCACAGTATATGAACCACTACTATAATTTGTTTTCTCTTAAATACTTCATAAATTGATCTCTCAAGTATTTCTTTTAACCTATAATTGATGTGAAATAATTAATAAGACACTAATTGTATTATGAATTAGAAAATTCTATAGACACTATAAGTTTTCCAAATTCTACAGCTGCTCTTATGGTTTTCATTTTACCAAAAATAATCTATTCCATTATCTTTATGTGAAATATTATGTCTTACTAATTTTCATATTTAATTTCAAATTTTACGTGCTCAAGAGGGTTCCCTACTTACCGGAAGTAATTCCTGCTATCATTCCCGAACATTTTTGATATATTACACTCGTACGTTCTGTACTATTGTCTTTTCTCCAAAATACTATGAATTTTCTATAAGCAGAAACTCTCAATTATAGGTAAGATTTCTTTTTTCTTTTTCTTTTGAGGGGAGAATTAGGGGTTGAACCCAAGGGTGCTTAACCACTAAGCAACATCCCCAGCCCTTTTATTATAGTTTATTTTGAGACAATATCTTGCTAAGTTGCTTAGGGATTTGCTAAATTGCCAAGGCTGGCTTTGAATTTGTGATCCTCCTGCCTCAGTCTCCCAAGCTGCTGTGGCTATAGGCATGCTTCACCATTCCTGGCAATAGATGAGATTTCTAAAGATGGAAGGGACTCCAGAGATTATAAACTACAAAACATCTTTTTCATGATAGAAGGCACTGAAACAGAGAGAGTAATTGACGACAAAGCTGCACAATAACTTAGTGGCAGAAGTGAGACAAAATCCCATGTCTTCTGGTTCCTGGTATTATGTATCCTAGAGAGAATGTCAAAGAATGAATGTTTGAAATTATTTGATGAATATATTATTAAACTAATGCTGTTACTGACCTTTAAATGATAAGGATAATATAAATCATCAAGATATAATCTTCTGGACCTGGATCAGTGGCTCAGTAGTTATGGGGGTTGACTGACATGCACAAGTATGTGAGTTCAAACCCCAGCACCACATACGAAGTCTCAGAGCAATGAAAGCCACATGAAAAACTAAATTTAAAAAAAAAAAAACAACTTGATTCTCTCTCTGTCCCTCTCTCTTTAAAAAGAAAATATATAATCCTCTAAGAAAAAATAAATCTAATGAACATTTATATTACTTTGAGATTGACATTAAAATAATTGAAAGATAGTTTTACTTACACTTATTTGCTGAATGAAAAGTCACAGCTTTAAGAATTTTCCCATGCATTTCTAAATTAATGGAGACTGAAGTGTGACAATAAATATGGAGCTTGTTATATTTATTTGGAAAGATATATATCTGCAAAATGTGATGTCGTGAGATGTGTCAGCCACATGGCTATTGATAATTTTATGCTATGCCTGGAAATTATGCTGTTAATGCCAGCTGTGATTTTTTTTTTTTTTGCCATATATAATTTTAGCTTACAGCTAACAAGTTTAGGAAATTTTTTTATAGATGCTTAGGAATTTTTGTCAAATAATGGAGTTACACATTTTATAGTATCTACTATTATTTTTTCATAGTAATCATATACTTTTGTTTCTTTTGGAAAAGAATACATTGAATGTTGTCTTGGTAAAAAATAACATAAAATGAAGCCTACTTTTATCTGATTTCTATAGTTGAACATTGATTTTCAACATAATGTATTATGATCCCAATACATTTATCATTTTATTTTTTCATTCAATATCATATCTATTATATCTATTCCAAGAACTTTTTAAAAAGCAGCTCATTTGTTTTTTAGATTAAAATATACCCTAAAGTTATCAAATCCAGTTGTGGCTATGAAAATGTTTATATATAAATTGAACATATAGGTGAATTCTCTCTAACGCATACATGCAATGTGGTGAATTCCTATAATTTTTTTTTCTCAGCATCCATTTTGAATGTAAGTTGGGCTTTTTCATGCAGAAGCAGAGTTTTGTCACTTTTGATACAGATTCCATTTCTCTTCCCCCTCCCAGTTCTTCAATGTAATAAATCCAAATATCCACTTTATGCAGTCTCCTCCTGGTGTCTACCTCCTTATGGGACAATTAGATCCAACCGTCTTCCCCCCTTATCCCGTGCCCTGCATGGACTGCACAGATATGCTGGGTGTCCCCTCCCCCCATATTGCTTGGGTGATGCCCTGGATCCCACTGAAGGCTTTGGAGTCCTTCTCCTCCATCTTGCTCCCACACACTTGTTGAACACATCTGGCACAGGCCCCCTTTCCCAAGGCCCTTGGAAGTATACTGCCTTCTTCTTTTTGCAATCTGCAAATAAGAAGCTATTTCTTTTACTTCATGTTTTTTTTTATTGTGCTATCTCCTTTGGGTTTCCCAATCTGGGTTCTGCTAGAGAGGGGTTATCTTGATAATAAACTAGACACAGATAAAAGCCTCAGGAGTGTCTGCAATATAAACAAGTTTCCTGTGAAAGAGATACTTGGTCATGGGTCAAACATTTAGGCTTTAGGCTGTTTGCCAGGATAAAGAAATCTCCTGCAAAAGGTACACTATAAACATCCATGAAAAAAGCCCCTGGAGTCCCATCAGGGCAAGACTAGAGCTTACAGTCACTTTCATAAGAGATCACAAAATTAAATGAGGAACGCACGCACACACACACACATGCATACACGCAGATACATTTCAAATACATGAATATCTCTGGAGTCACAGGACTTCAAGATTTCTTGAAAGAATCCATTTATGACACTGACTCTTACTCTTACATTATATTTTACATTTTCATAACTCCATAGTGAACACTGCCATGGAATGAGTCCAGAAAAGCTGAAGTTTTTGGATAAGTAGTTCCAAAAATGAATTAGTGGTTATTTAAGTTCAACTGTTCACACTACTATAGATCTTTTAAAAAATATACTATTTAAACTCATATTGTTCTCTCTCTCTTTTTTTTTTTTTAAAGAGAGAGGGACAGTGAAAGAGACAAAGAGAGAAACAATTTTATTTAGTTTTTCACATGACCTTTGTTGCTCTAACAGTTGTGTATGTGGTTCGAACCCAGGTCCTTGCGCTTGCAGGGCAAGCACTGAAACCGCTGAGCCACCGCTCCAGCCCCTCATATTGTTCTCTATCTCAGGTATTTTAATATTTCTATTTCTTTTCATTTGTTTACTTAGGGACTTTTTTTAGATATTAAGGTGGCATATTAAAAAAGAAGATTTTATGAAAGAATCAGTTACATGTGATAGGTATTCACAGTAAGATATCATAAATTTCAGTTAGAATTTGTTACTGTAATTATATCAAATTGTAAATATTTCTTCTAATTATCTGATTTTAAGTTTTGTGTTTCACTGCCTTGCACAATTTACCTGCCAGGTAACAGTCCAGCACAGAAAGGAGTAGGAATTCAAATAACAAATGCCATGCATATTTGAGTTTGGATTTCTATTTGGATGAGATGGGTACTTTAGACTTCCAGGCAACTACATTATTTGCTTTAATGAGGGATTGAGCCTATTTTTACAATGTAGTAAAGATTTCACCCTTCTAGTCAGAGTTATGCTTCAACAGAAAACACACTACTATCATTGCTCTTACTCTTACATGGTTCTTCAAAATGTTTATTTTAGGTAGAAAAGACTTCTTAAATATTTCTGAAACTAACTGTTTAAACAGAGTATATACAATACACTTTGGAATGAATATTATAGGATTGTTATTACAAAGAACAGACATGCTCAAAATAAAGGCAAACTAAGAAGACAGAGAGAGAGAGAATTTTTTTTTTAACTCAAAACCAAAGCCTAGAAGCAAGCTATCAGGAGATAAAGAGCAATCAAGATAAAAAGATCAAAATGGCTTACTCAAGTCTCCTTCTAAAAGCCTTTCTCCATTATACCTTCTCCATAACCTTGAGCAGGAATGAATAGATTTAATCCCTTGCAAGCATCTTATTTATCCGAGGTTATTTTATTATTGAAAAGGACAGTCTTTCAAAATTAACTAGATACATTTAGAATATTGGCTTTTGGTAAAAACAAAGCAAACTCTGTTTAGTATACGCTAAGTAGTTTTAGTCTAACTTTCTGATTAAAGTTTTTACAGGGTTATTTTTAAAAAGCACTCCCTTATATTAATTTTAGCTGGTTTGAACTAAACTGTATAATTCTGCATGTGATTTGTTAAAAAAAATCTTGGGGAAAACAAAATACTTCTCGACTATTTAAAGATAAAATTTATATGACTTGTAGAGTAACTCTAAAATGTTACTAAGATTTGCATGATGCAAGATATTTAATGCATTTTTTATCTTTTATAAAACAAAGGTATAATCTTATTTAATAACATTTCTAATGCCTCATCAAATTTCAGGAAAAAATACACTTATTAATTAATAATAATGTTGAGATATGTTTGGGAGTTTTAGTGGAAACAATTCAGGTGTTAAATAATTAATGATAAAAAACCACACAACTGAATAAATAAGAGTGGATGGATAATATTACATTAGTTGAGAAACCATGTAACCAGTGTAGTTGAAAATTAGCAACTTTGGTTGAAAAAGAGCATGGAATACAATTCACCCTATACATGTGAGTTTTTAGGTTGGGAATGTATGAGACTAAACAAATATTACAAGACATGAAAAGTGATAGGTTATAGCTCTCATTATACATATGATTTAAGTGGTGAGTTTCAAATAACCCTTGTATTGAGATGAATTCATGTTGCTTGGTAAACTTGGTATAAATTAAACACAATGAGTGAAGAGAAATGATGGGATAATGAGAAAAGTCTCAGATCTAATTTCAGTCCTCCATGGTCTGTTTTACCTTGGACATGTCTCAATTTCCTCATTAAAGAACAAAATTGTTGTTAGAACACCTAATATGAGATCCACTTTTTAAACAAATTTTTAAGTGTATGATACATTATTGTTGTCAACAGGTGGAAAATTGTAGGGAGATCTCTAGTATTTATCTTGCTTTAATGAAATTTAATGTGTATTAATTAGTAACCTCCAATTTTTTCTTCCTTCCAGTCTCTAGTAATCCCCACTCCATTCTTTGATGCTATTACTTTTTGATACTGCATACAAGTAGAATCATGTGTCTTCTGTCCCTGGCTTATTTTGCGTAAGGCAATGTCCATCTCACTAACACCTCATCTTTACATAGGCACGCCAGAGCACAGGAAGTACAGAGTCTGCTTCCTTTTCTCCCTCTCTCCCTCTCTCTCTTTCATCTTATGGGTTTAAGGAAGATGTGTTTGAGGCATAGAACATGGTGCCTGATAGAAGGAATTTTAAATGGTGGTTTTTACTAATTGGTGGCTATGTTTGTAGGTTGATATCAATCAAATAATAAAAATTATTACAATGATGCATTACATAGTTTTAGACTATTAAAATTCTCCAAGATCACTTAACCACAGTATGTGAAAAAGAAGGAAAACAAAATGCATGTGGGACCAGGACAGAGCTACAGAAGGCTCTTTATTGCCCCCTTCCTCACACACACTCTCAAGTCGCAGAGTAAGGGGCTTATGGAAACATAGGGCTGGGTTTTAGTATCTATTCACTTCTAAAAACCTGGGGAGTGATAGTATACTGTTACTTTCAGAATAAACATGAGTGCATTAATGTACATGCACTTGATCCCTTCACATTAAAAGACACATTTATAAAAAGATCACTTTTTGGAAGTCCAAAATAATCTTAAAGTCAAGTCATGGTTAATCATAATTTTAATTATTTTATACAATGTTTACATGTTATATAATAAGAAAATAATAACCATTACATTAAAGCACACATTCACATTGCTTTTTTTTTTTTTTTTTTCAGAATCAGTTTTATTTAGTTTTTCATTGCTCAAATACTTGGTTGCATATGTGGTGCTGGGGTCAAACCGGCAGACACACATGCCAGGCAGGCACCTTAACCACTGAGCCACTGCTCCACCTTCCACATTGCTTTTAATATAACAATTCAACTCCTTAGAATTTTTCTTCCGTATACAGCTGGAGCGGTGGCTCAATGGTTATGGAGCTTGCACTGTGAGCTCAAACCCCAGCACCATGTACACAGCGAACTCTCAGAGCAATGAATGCCACATGAAAAACTAAATAAAAATTGATTCTCTCTTTCTATCTCTGTCTCACTGTCCCTCTCTCTTTAATAAAAACAAAAAAAATTTTCTTCCATAAATATTTTTAAAAGTTCATGAAAATGTTAAATTTGCATACTGAAGCATTAATTTAAGCAGAAAGAATTAATTTAAGCATTCATCAAGAAATTGTGAATGTTTTGAATATTTTCAATAGATATCAATATTGTTCATCAGTATTTAATCTCTTAGATAAATGATGGTATTTATACAAAATGTACATGCAATAAAACAGCAACCTTTATCAGTAAAATTACAGTTGTAGAAAATATACATAACATTTTACCAAAATGGATGATAAAATAGCATGAATAGTTTAAAACTAACATGTGTAGGTATATGTCTATTTATAAAATAGTTCTGATTTCTTTTTTGCATTGAGCATAAATGACAATGCTTAGAAAATTAAAACTAAAATAATCAAATTACAATTTGCGAAGCATACAAAACTTATAACATTCCAAACAGACCTATACTTAAAATTTAAAAAAAATAAGAATATGAAGTAATAGAATTTTGAACACATGATCTAATTTCTTCCTTTTTCAGACAATTGAAACCCAGAGAGGTGAAATTATCTCCTGAGGTTATGCAGCTATTCCTGCTATGTGCCTAGTGCATACCAACCCTCTTTTTTCATAAAGCCTTCAAGTTTGTTTTCTTCTTTCCAAATAATTAGGTAGATGCTATACATGCTTAAATTTCTTATGGCCATAAAGATTATATTACAACACCATAATCTGAGCAAAGGATCTGGCCAATGCAAAATCAACAGATAAACTTCTAAGTAGTATATCTCTTTTGTCCTCCACTAGGCCTCAATTGGTTGTCTTCTTAATTTTGTTTTGAAAATATAATGCTGAAATAATGCCAAGATAATGCAATCACTGAGGTTTCAATAGTGCAGAGTCCTCACTTTGATTTATGAGCAACCCTGGCCCCTCTCCTTGGGAGTCTTGAATGCATTCAGCTGTTTGAGTCCTTAGAGATGGTAAAGAGCTCCCTGCCTCCCTGTGGTTTCAAACCCTAGGTGAAGTGGAGAATCCACATTCCATCCATTCCTCCCTAGGAGAGCCTGGGTCAGGTTTGCAAGCAGATCCCAGCTGCTGAAACCACCCAGGTGATTTCCACAGCCCCAGAACTCATCAGTATAGAAGTGCTGCAGCAATACGCCAAGCCTGATCACACCTTGGCTACCTGTTCGTTTCACCTTCTGTGACTCAGAAGCCCAGGCACTTCCTTACATTTCTTAAGAAACTGAAGCAAGTATGCCCACCCCCCACTTAGCTTTTCAGTTGTGTCACACATTTGAAATTCAAAATCTAAGAAATAATATAAATTCCTCTAACTCTTAAAATCCTTGAGAATTTACAAAGATAGTCATTAACTTGCCTTACGGTGGAAATCAGATAAAATTTTAAATGCTGTACCACTTAAGATCAATTTAATTTAGGAGGGGAAATATAAAAATAGGCAATTTCCCCCACCAAATCTATCCAAATTTCTAGCATTCCATTGATTATGATAAAAGTATAAACTTTGGAAAATATAATTCCTACTTTTATTGGCACATATTATTTCTTTCTTTCTTTTATTTTTTTTTTTAAAGAGAGAGGAACAGTGACAAAGAAAGAGGTAATCAATTTTATTTAGTATTTCATATGGCTTTTGTTGCTCTGACACTTCGTTGTGTATGTGGTGCTGGGGTTCCAACCTGCGTCCTCCCATAAGCCAGGCAAGCACTGTAACTGCTGAGCCATGACTCCAGCCCTGGCACATATTATTTCAAATTAAATAAAATTCACATTAACAAAATACAGTTTAGGTATGCAAAAATGTGTAATGTGTACCATTCTTACTGAAAGCCCCCAAATATTTGTAAGAATATTGGGCAGTAAAATAATTATTTATAGTCTTCAAAACTTCATTTCACCAATTATAAGAAATATTTTGGCTAAAACAATTACTTGATTTTATACTTTAATCTGCCTTTGAAGATTTATTTCATTTTAATTGCTATTTATTAAAAATGAAAGGGAAGGGTGGCATATTCTTTTTTTTTAAGAGAGAAGGACAATGAGAGAGAGAGAGAGAGAATCAATTTTTATTGAGTTTTTCACATGGCTCTGTTGCTCTGACACTTAGTTTTGTACGTGGGTTGCTGGGGTTTGAACCCGTGTACTTGCGCATGCCAGGCAAGTGCCTTAACCACTGAGCCACAGCTCCAGCCCCAGAGCTGCATATTCTTAAGAGAATTCTGTTAAAAAGGAATCTTTATGTAATGTAAAATTGGTACTAAGTAAAAAAAAATATGAGACTGAAATACCCCCTTTGCTTTCTCTCAGTATCCAAGGATAGTTTAAGGACCCAGGAAGGCTAAATTTTTAGCTACACATTTTCCTCATAGGAACCATAAAAGCAAATAGTCTGAAAGATTTTGGTTTCTGCCTTTTAGGTGTTCATAATACTTGTCAGTATGTACAAATGATCACATCTTCATCTTATAAAATAAAGTCATGAAATCATTGATTAGACTATTTTTTTTCTTTTTATAGAGAGAGAGGGACAGTGAGAGAGAGAGAGAAAGAAAGAGAGAATCAATTTTATTTAGTTTTTCATGTGATTTTCATTGCTCTGAAATTTAGTTGTGTACATTGTGCTGGGGTTTGAACCCGAGTACTTGCGCATGCCGGGCAAGCTCCCTAACTGCTGAGCCACTGCTCCATGATTGAGTTATTTCTAAGACAATAAAATTGTAAAAATTACCATCACCACCTTCAAATTATTTGAAGAAAGAAAAAAAATGCAAAATTTTGAGCTTACCTTTCCTAAAGAAATAGTGCAAATTATATTGTAATAGCTTTATGTTGTATATGAATTAATAACACAGCAATTATATATGTATTTCAACATTTTTCTTTCCTAGTGATGGAAAATACAGAGCATGTTGTTTATATAAAATTTTTCCTTTAATAGAAACTATTTCTAAGAATGTCATAGTTTAGTACCAATTAATAAGAAATTGCAATATTACATTAAAAACATAAAAGTATTTTGCCTCTGAAGCCCAAAAGTTTGACTGTAAAACTGTAGCGAACAGGGATAAGCATAATGACTATTCCATCACAAAGACACTAGGCCATTACCTATGTTACCTAAGAAGTAAGATCAAGGTGTGGTTCATTTATGAAAATATGGGACGTAGAGGTTTCCAAAACTTTTAACCCTCTTCAAGCAATTATGATCTGACTTCTATGTCCACTGAGAATATACCATGAAGCAAATCAGTGACATGACCCCTCCCCTGCAAAAGGCAAATTTTCTCATGTTATTTAGAGTTTCTATTTAATGTTGGTGTCTGTTTGTTGAAATCCCCCTCTTCTCCCTTGGATCTCCTATGCTCTACCTTTGATTTCAACATCCATTATTCCTGCAGATCTGTTCTGGCAGAAATTTAATGTTACTGTTCTCCTGACTTCATCCTCAGCCAACATCTATTCTCATATTTTCTCTTGCTGAGTACTCATCTCCATTCTCACAGCTCTACTTTTGGGTTCTAAGTAAAATTCATAGACTGGTTTCCTGCCAGTTATCACCCGCCAGAGAGTATTTCCTGATCCATTCTTAACATGTCTCATTTTCTTAGATCTCTGCGTTATGACTATTGGAAACATTTACAGAATTTAGTGCATCGTTCTGTACTTCCTATTGTTTTTTCTCTTATTCTTGATGCTGAGAATAATACCTCACAATCAAGGAGAGATAACATATCTCCCCCCTCCATTGCCATTGCCTACCTCCAAATAATGACCAGGACATGCTGATTTTTCCTCTTAGTTATTCATAAATATATTCTCTTTTCCCAATCATTATTACCACTTTCCTCAATATCATCTGTTCTTTTTCCTGGATCTTTGCAACAACCTTCTATTACTAATTTCCTCCTCTCAAATATATCCTTCTCAAAGTTGCCAATGTGATTTATACAAAACATACCCCCAAACATATTCTCCTCCACTTCAAAACCAAGTCTTTCCATTACATAGAAGATAACATTACACTTTTAGCAGACTCAGCAAGGACTATCTTTAATCTTGCCCTTTCCTAGATATCCAGTTTAATCAAGCTTTTCCTCTTTCATTCTAAATAATTTCCTGCTGGGGCTGGAGCAGTTACTCAGTGGTTGGAGTGCTTGCCTGACCTGTGCAAGGACCTAGGTTCAAACCCCAGCACCACATACACAACTAAGTTGGAGAAACAAAGGCCAGATGAAAAAAATAAATAAAATTGATTCTCTCTCTCTTTCTCACTCTCCCCCTTTCTAAAATAATAATATAATAATAATAATAATAAAAATTGATTCATAAATAGTTTGGCTGTTTTCTCTGATCCACCTCCACATTCCTTCCCAACTTCTGTGAAAGAAGGGGTTGACACCTGTGGCAATCATTAAACTTTAATATTACCTGTCATTTTATTTAAATTAAATGTCTTTACTATCTGAATTCCAATTCATCTCTTAACTCACTCAAATCAGAAACTTACTATTTACTCAATAGAAATAGGCTTAGCAGTATGTATTTCAGTGGGTTAGGAAGGTCATAATTGGGAAAGGTGAGCTTCGTGGTGTCACAAATGTAAACATGTGTAGCTGAAGTACCCCCCCCACACACACACACATGAGAGTGGTTCTGCCAATACAAAATATTGTAGTGTCCTTTACAACAATTAAGGGAGCAGTGGTGAGGTTGCTCAGCAGTTAGAGCACTTGCCTGACATGTGCACGGACCCAAGTTTGAACCCCAGCACCACATTTTCAACTAAGTGTTGGAGAAATAAAAAATCTGATGATAAATAAATAAAATTGATTCTCTCTTTCTCTCTTTAAAAACGGAAAAAAATTAAGGGAAAAGAAAAAAAACTTGTTCCACATACTTTGACAAATCACAAATACTATAACTAATTTACATGTATAATCTCCACTTTTATGCATAAATATTCCTAGAAAATATGTCATAGGATAGATGGCAAAAACATAGAGAATATATGCTGCTGTTCAAATATGTTGCCATCACCAATACATTACTAGTATGGTAAGAAATTTAATTTTATATTTAATAATAATTTTAAATAATTTAAATTATTTAAAAAAATAATACAAGTATAAAATATAAGCACTGATAATATACAACAAATAGTTGTCATATAAATTCTTTACTATTATTAATTAGGTTTATAAAAATAAGGAAATTGAGCTTGGAGATGTTTACATAAAATAAAATCTCCTCCCTGGAAAATAGTACTAGGAATACATTTTCCATGGTCTTCAAGGAATCACAACAAATCTAAAACTACAATGCTCTATCATGTAAAATTTTATGCAAATTGGCAGGGCCTGTTGATTTACAAGATACTTAAAAATCTAATAACTATTTGTATGATATGAATGTCAACTATTTCCATTATTTCACTTCAGGAAAATACAATTTCATCATAATCTGCTTTGCAAGAATTAAGTGGTGTTTTAGTAAGCTTTTTTGCTGCTGCAACTAAAAGACCTGACAAGAACAATTATAGAAGAAAAAAGTTTATTTTGGGGCTCACGGTTTCAGAGGTCTCAGTCCATAGATGGTCAACTCCATTCCTTTGGACTCAAGGTAAGGCTGAACAACAAGGCAAAAGGGTGTGGCAGAGGAAAGCCATAGGAATCATACCAGGAAGCAGAGAGACTGCACTCACCAGATACAAAAAATACACCTCAAAGGCTCATCCCCAGTGATCCACCCCCTCGAGCCACAGCCTACCTGCCTTCAGTTACCACCAGTTAGTTAATCCCTATCAAATGAGCTTTTGCAGAACAACTTCCATTCAAACCATAACAAGTGGTATTTGTAAAATGGTTTAATAAAAGATTGCTGAATATTAAGCAAGAGTTTAAATTTTGTGTGCTTGTTTCATTTTTAAATGTATTGAGAAAAATTTATAATTTAACCTTTAAATCTCTATATTAATACATTTTATTTCCTTTTTAAATCCTTTTGTAATTCAATCACTCATGGTCCAAAAGGTATGCTTTGATTACTAACATGGCACAATCTATTTCAGTCTTGGAATTCTCAAATATATTCCATATAGCCATATACCATCTGATAAGTATTCAAATATTATGTGTTGAAGGCTTTAATTTTTAGATATTTTGAGAACCATGTCATTCTGAAATAAGAAATTTCAAGAAATCAAAGTTTATCTAAAGGCAATATTGAGATACAATATATGATAGTCCTAAGAATTAGTCTCTGTTCCGAATTCTCTTAAGGTATGTATGTTTTAGTAAGATTTTTTTAACTTGAGGCAGCCAGAGTTAATGTTTACTAAATTAATCACCCCTTTAGTACTGACTTCAAACAGTCCTACCATTTGTTAGAAATGTACAATACTTACTATCGTACCTTCTGATGAAAAGAATAGGAAACCATGAAAGACAAAGAGGCTCTAGAAACAGTCTCTGAAACATGGGCCAGTTTAGAGACACTGGGGATCCCTAGAGGAGATTTCTGGCTCTCGGGATCTCCCGGATCTCTAGATCTCCAAGGCCTTCAGGCCTTCAGGGTTTGTACTTTCCATATGGGTGTGGGCCTGTGACTCAGGCTGAATCACCTCCACTTAACCAGTCCAGCTGTTTCCATTTCCAGAGCTGTGAGAACCTCCTTGGTCTCCAGGTTGTCAAAGTAGTCATTTAAAATGCTCTTAAAATGGTTGAAGTAACTTCTGATGGAAAAGCAAAAAATAATTCTGCACTGTTTTTAGACTTATGAATCAGCCTGGTAGCCCTATCCTAAATTGCAAAAAGTGGAAAAAATTTTCTCTAATCTCGTTTTAGAAGCCACCCTTGTGGTGGGACTCTTCTGATGTATTTTAATGTGAAGGAAAAAGAAAATAGGAAACAAATCATACAATAAGAATGGTAACTTAAAAAAAAAACCCTTTGGTCACATTTTAGGAGTTGAATAAAAAGGAATTAAAATTCTTCTAACTCAGATATTTCTGAATGAATGTTAGGTTTTTTGAATACATTTAAATGGAAATCAAGTTATTTAGGAAGAATATATTTTATTACTATTTGTGGAAGACTTTGCAAGGCAATATGTGGTAAAGTATTCAAAGTCCTAGAGATGAGTTAGATCAGACTCTGGCTAATTTCCAGAAAATACAGCATTCTATAAAGGAAAGCAGTATAATCGGTTTCTTATGCAACCTATTCAGGTTTCTCATGTACAGTAGAAATTTAATCCAGATCTTCAAAAATAAATCTATTTCAATAAAAAGAATATGAGGTATCAATTACAGTTGAACAATGTTCTTGTATATAAGAATTTCAAACCCACTGAAATGTATCATTTTCATAAAATTATTGGAGATAAATTGAAAATAATGTTGACAGATTTATAAAATTAGAACATATTCAGTAAGTAAGAAAAAGGGCCTAATTTTATCTCCATATATAACATAATCAAATGATCCTTCACTGATTTAAAGACTGAACCAGATTAAGGAAATGCTAGTCACTAATGGTAGGTATAGAAATGTGCTTCATAGATGTTGAAAAAGTGAAGAAAATGAACTGAAAACCACATTCAGAATTCAAATAGCACTTAAGACTGAGTAGCACACATGTCCAAAATTAAGCAGGTAGGTAGTAGGCCCATATTAATATACAATTTGAATAGAAAGTCTGTTGCCTTTGAAATTGTTTGAAAAGGTGACTTAATGGAAGTAGCTGTGGATAAAGTTGTTGCCAGGAGAGTTAAAGGAATGAATCATAATTATTATTATCATGAAAACCTAATTATTATTATCATTACCAATTCTGATTCTTTGCTCCACAGCATAGGTTCTTAATGAGTTTTGTACCACCAGAGGTGTTTTGTGGCCTGTGGGGGCATTTTTGGTTTAATAATTACAGGGGGATGCTATAGGCTATTGGGGGTGGACAACCAGAGATGGTAACCATCTCTCAATACAAAGATAATTTGGCACAAGAAAAACTTTCTTACATAACTTTAAAATATCTTGCTTAATATGCATGTTGTTGAAATACTTATAATTAATATGAATCTAGAATCTCATTGTATTTTACATATAAGAAAAAAATTATTTTTGCATATTTTAAAAATATACCAAAATTTCCAGGAACGCAACCAGTCTAATTGGAAATATGTAGTTATGTATTTATGTATGTATATATGTATTCATTTGCTTTCATGTCTCCAAATATTATAAGGTTTCTGCTCTCTCTGGTTTAAGGTCTAAACTGAAATTAGACTTACTGACCTCTTTCTTAATCTTGTTCCATAAAATAACCTTCTTTGTTAACAAGAGGCAAGGAATCCTGATCCAAGTAAAAGAACCTTTCTTCTAAGACCTAGGGAAGAGCTGCTATAAACTTACCATGCCAGGCCTTCTTTTCCTGGCTTTACTAGATCTTATAAGGACAAAGGGACCTCCCAAGGAGAAGTAATCAAAATCTCATCCTTACCATACCAGCCTAAGGGAAAAGAAAGTAATTTAGAAGGTGGGAAGAATCTAAACAGAGAACAGAGTTTGTAACTCCTTAAATCCTCTCTGAGAGAGCTTTTCTAACACAATAGTCACTTTTTCCTTCTATCAATGATGAAAAAGTTGCCTACCACTATTACTGTAACATAAACCAACACTTAGAATAAGTTACCCCAGTTACTTTTTGTTGGTATTTTGTAAAATAGTTTGGCAAAATGCTCTCAAAAAGTGAAAAGTACTAAGTAATTATAATCTAATAATTATTATGGCTTTTATAAGTACATTTATTATTACTACAACAGAAAATTTCATTTTTGTAGGAACATATCATGTTTTATTCTTTGATTATTACATGAATTGCTGTATTAGAAAATTAGAAATTTTTAATACAATTTATGCCATTGTATTGAAAATTTTATATATGTGAAATAGAAATTTGCCATTAAAAATTTGCTTGAGATCAATGCTCTATAAACATTTCATTTATTATATATTTTTTCTGTATCATTATTTATAATCTGTCCAGATCCATTTTTATTGATTTTCAGATAAAGCATGATGTGAGAGGTCTCTTTTTCTCTCATACACATACATATTGGAAAATGTCTTGGGGATGATGGACTTTAATAGCTACTACATTTTGCATATTAAATCAAAGTAGTTATCTACAGCTTTACCAACTGGGCTGTGGTTCCTGGAATAGCAGCATCAATTTCCCCGGGGCTTGTTTAAATGTGCAAACTTTCAGGTCCCCAGAATCAGAATCTGAATTTTAGGAGATTCTTCCTATGATTTGTATACACATACAACATGAGAAGCAAAGATTTTGAGCAAAGGTCAGCAAATTTTCTCTAAGTGGTCTAATAGTAAATATTTTAGACTTTGTGAGCCATTCATTTCTGTTTGAACTGATCAGCCCTGAAGTTGTAGTGCAAATGCATTCAAATAATACACAAGCAAATGAATGTGGTTCTGTTTCAGCAGTACTTTATTTGTGAACACTGAATTCTAAAACTTTAACATACCATCCAAAATATTATTCTTTCAATTTTTTCCCCACTGTTTAAAAATGTAAAAATTCCTCTCAGCCTAAGGATTACCAGATTTAGTTTGTGATCTACAGTTTTGGGAATTCTGAACTTTACCCCAGTTATCTTCCACAAGGTGATGATTTATGAAGAGGTAATAGACTATCTGAAATGCCAAAAGAAAAATTGTAAGGAGTAGGAATCTAGTTTCAAACATCTGAAAACCATATTAAAAACAAAATGACAATCATGTAAAGAAAAGAAAATACTCTTTATTAGATATGCAATGTGTATGCAATATATACTTATTCCAAAGAATATTGAACAGTATAAGAGAAATATTTAAGATTATGAAAATCATTTTCCTCAGAGATACATACTGTTAGATGTTATTTCCAACAAGATATTTTTGGATCCATATAACTATAAATACAATTTTATATTCTAATTTTCTCATCTAATACTATTTCAGGTGCTTTTTACCTGTTGGTAAATGGGCTTCCAAACAACATGACTTTAAATGACAGGCTAATATTCTAAAATAATGACATGTCAGATTTTATTAGGCATTGGTATTTTCAAATAGCAGTAGGAAACATGGCAAGGATGACTGAATGTGAGGAGAATGAGTAATGATTACTCAGTTTAACACACTAAACCTTAAAACAGCAGTGGTTGTAGGTGTGCCTAATTACAGAGTCCAGAAATGAAGAAAGGTGTCCACTGAGGGGTCACCTCCCTGAAGAGTGGGCATGAGAGGCAAAGAACTAAGTACATTTTTCATGGCAAAGCTAATGGTTATTTAGAAAGGTTTTTATTTTAAGTATTAGATAAGAAAATTCTTAATTCTTTTGGTATCTTCCTAAAATAATAATAATAATAATAAAAATTCTATACAACCAGGCAAAGAATAGCAATTTTCGAACTATTTTAGTCATAGTAATTTACGTCAATAAGAAATTCTTGAAAAGAGAAGAAATTATGATTACCATGTAGAAGAGTTACTAAGATATTTATTATATGTAATCTGCAGGAAGAAAACTAAAAATGAATCATGCAAAGGAAAAAAGTGGGATTTTTTTCTATTTGTATAATGACCAAGGTATACATTAAAGTACTAAAACCCTAAATTTAATTTTGTAATTGTGGTGGTTTTTTACAAAAAGCTGTACTATTTGCAATTCTGACTTTTCTTCATAACTTTACTGTTATGAGTGAAAAAGATACCAATATATTTCTTGTTATTAGGAAAATAATTTATTACTTTCCAAATGAGAGATGGAAAGAACTGAATAGTGGAATATTAGTTAAAGGCTAAGCAGTTCTAAATTGTCTAAATTCCAAAAATTATATAATTCAAGTTAATAACTGGGTTTTAAAGTTTTCATTCAATCTGTTGAAGAAATCAGTGTGCACTTGCATGCATGCAGCTGTTATTTGTTCCTTAATAAAGTTCTTGTTATTTCTTCTCTAAGGATTGCCCTACAGTTAAAACACATGTCAATAAAAGCTCCATCAATGAGTACATAAGCTAATAACCTATAATGGTGTCCAAGATACAATCACCAATAATTTTACAAGAGATTATAATGTTATTTATGGAAACAGCAAATTAATAGGTAAGACATAACTTTAGTCACAACTTAGCTTGAGTCTATCTATAAAAGACAACAGCAAACTGCCTAAACTATAATCCTGGTTTTGGAGAGAAGCAATCTAAATGCAATTGTAAAAATAATCAAGATAAATATGATCAAGTATTTTTTTTTTTTAGCTTATATAAATCCTGAAGTTGTTTTTTTTTTTTTTCTTTAAAATATTACAAATATCTAACTGGAAGTCTTTTAATGTGGAAAGTTATCTCTCAAGTGATAAATTATTTCACAACAGTTTTTTAAAATATAGAGTAAATGCTGAAAAGGAGGATACTTAAATGACATGCAATAGCTTTTGAAAATTTTTCTTTATAATATGCCTCACTTGACTTCGGGGGAATTTCCATTTTACAGATGATATATTTATAACCCAAAAAGTAAGCCCTGCGTGAGGAGTATATTTATAATATCCACTTAAAATCTAAATGATTATAGGATTTTTTTTGATTGATGGAACATAAACATCATGTTAAAGATGAACATCTAAAATGTATGAGAGTCTGTTGCAGATATTTTGTTGCTTTGGATTTTCTTCTGAAAGGAGAAAATATAGCATATTGTGAGAAAGCCAAGTTTTAGAACCGAACTAGACAATCTAACATGATTTTCCTTTCAAAAATTTTCTTTAGTGACCAGAGAGGTGACTCAGCAGTAGAGCGCTTCCTAGCATGCATGAGGACCCAGGTTTGATCCCTAGCACCACATATACAACTAAGAGGAGGAAAAACAAAATCAAATTGAAAAATTAAAAAAACTTTCTATTTTAAAAACTTTCTCTAATATTCATCTTTATCTTGTAATTCTAGAAGTTAAGTTCAAAAATTTATATTAATATGTTAGTTATATTAAATAATATATTTATAAATGAGCATATAAAATATTTATTACATATAAGTCCATATATTTATACATATTACATTATTTTTATCAAATTTTAATTATTAAATTTAATTTTTATTGAGATGTGATATACAATAAATGTACATATTTAATGTGTGATTTAATATTATATATGTATATATTTGTAAAATCATTAGTATAATCAAGATAGTGAATATATCCATCATTCCCAATTTTTCTGTGCTTATTAATTTATAGTAATAATAACCTAATTTTAATTTGAAGTGTTTGAGATGTTTTCTTTCACTCATTCTTTTTTTTTCTCACTTTTTTTATTGGTGCATTTTATTGCCCATACTGATGGAATTTGTTTTTACATATTTGTATATGCACACAATGTACAATATAACAGTACAATTTGGCCAATATCACTCCCAACACTTTCCGTCTCCTTCCCCATTTTCCACTCACTCATTCTTTCTTTCTCTCTTTAGTAAATGCTTATCACACATTAAGAGGCTTGCATACCTCGATTCTTAAGTCAATAGGAACTATAGACTGAGGCAAAAGAAATATCATTTTCCCAACATGTAAATCATGAACATTTTTAAGAACTCTTAATGAATCTTTTTTATAAATAGTAAAATTAATAAAGAATAAATTTTAAGATATATATTTTATAAAAATATTTTCTGCAGATTTAATTATTCACCTGTTTTTCAAAAGTAGTTTTTTACTTCTTTACACTTTGACCATGTTGAGAATGTGCTAAGACTATTTGTACATTGATTATGAGATAGCAGCTCTCTTTTATTCTAGAAGGGTATATTGTCTTTCTGCAAAGCTCATTCTTTCCATTAATGGAGGTGAAGAGGTATTGGGTTCTCTGGTACCTACATTGCTTCAATAGCACCCAGGAGACATTCTATATCTTCTTCAATACCTTTGAAAAGATTTACGACACAAGAATTAAGCTATTTAAATATGCTTTTTATAGGATTATTTTCATAAATAACTTGTAAGTGGCAGTTTTCTCATAAAAGAAAAAATGTTTTTAACCTAATGTTCAAATGGTAAAAATTCAAAAAAATAACACCTATAGAAAAACTTTTCCAGGCACAAATATCACTGTAGATATTTATACATAGTTGAAATACAAGAAATTAAGGCTCAGCATTATAAAGTATAATTAATTATATTCAGTATTTACTTTCTTAGTAATTTTTTTTACTTATTTCTAATACAGAGAGTTATGATGTAAAACATGGATTTCTCAGGCAAGAGTTTACTAAACAGAGTATGTTTAGCCAGGTGAAGGACTTTCGAGGAAATCAAGGTAACTCAAGCAGAGTGGATGAGAAAGAGAAAGAAATTGGAAGACATAGCAGAGACCTGGGTTAAGAAGGACTTCATAGGCTTCTAGAAGGATTTGACTTTTATTCCTATTGATATGGAGTAGGAAACCATTCATGGGAGGGGACCTAAACATTTCATTTATTGAGAAGTTAGAAGTAGGTTTACAGATGGAGGAGGTAAGGGACAGGTTAGAAACTAAATGTTCTGCTTTAAACTTGTTAAGGTAAAGTTGCTTATTAAGTATCTAAGTAAAGCTGTATGGAAGGCCACTAGATGTACAGATGTGGAACTTAAGAGACAAGTTGAGTAGTTGAATATAGTGATGTAGATGTGGGATTCTCAGCACTTAGATGTTATGAAAAGCCATGGTCTTTGATGGGATTTCTAGAAGTGTACCAGTCGTGGTTCAAAGAAGCAGTACCTCTAAGAAGATAAATATGGATTTGTTCTAGGGACTTTAAAATAAGCTGGTCCATAAATTTATCTCAGCTTTTGGTCTTCCAGACAGATGCTGAAATTTGAAGTACACAGGTCAGGTAGTCTGAAGAGAGAGAGTGAAAGAATAAGCTGGAACACACAAGTATGAACAAGAACCTAATGAAAGCAGACCAAAACCAGCCTCAGCTCTGGTCGTCTCTAACTTTGGTAATATAGGTGTCCTTCAAAACCTGGAGCCCACAGACAACAAAGTTACAGGCACACCTGGCCCAGGAGATGGAAAAGATGAAGCTACTGGGAAGGTGGAGCAGGTGCAGGCCTGGAAGTTGCTTCACAAGTCAACACAAAAGCAGCCATGTGTGTGGAGCAAGATCATTGTTTCCCTTCCACTCTCAAACCAAGAATCTCCCTTTAGACCAGGCTTAACAAGACACAGACAAGAAAAGGAATTCTTGGAAAACTAGTTAGTTCAATTTGGCCAAGTTGACACACTGAAAATCCATCACAAGCAGTGACTGTGGATGGAGAACAGATGAGGTCCTAGGTCTAAATCCTGTGGCACTCAAAAAATTTAGGGGTCAAGAATATGAGGGTGTCTAGGAAGGGTCCTTAAAAGTAAAGGGCACCCAGCTACTTAGGGGGCAGAGGCAGGAGAATCGTTAAGTTTGAAGGCCACCTGGGCAACTTAGTGAGACTTTGTCACAGAATAAGAAATAAATTGAAAAAAGAGCTGGGTATTTAGCTCAGCACTAGAGCACGCCTAGTTCAATCTCCACCACTGCAAAAAGAAAAAAAGGAGAAAAAAAGAAAGGTAGATGGTATATCCTTCTTCACCTCTTCTTCCTTTCCTAGTAATTATTGTCAGCAGAAGATGTGAGGGCTGTAGTTTGGTCTATGAGATGGAGGCCACCTTTTGAGGAGGGGTGAATGGTAAGACAGAAAGTGCTCACATCCGTAATGATCATTACTCTGGCACACCAGCTCTAGATCTAATCTGCACCGTTTGCAAGAAGCCAAATTTGTCATACTGAAATCACTGATGTTCTGGGCTCTCTACCACCTGCCTACAAATACAGTTCTTTTTGATACATTGGATTTGAGAGAGAATGAGAAGTGAACAAATGAAAACAGTACAGATGATATTTTGAAGGAATTTGATGAAAATTTTGAACTCAAATAAGTTTTAACCTGGAGAATAAATGAAGTTAGTGGTAGATGCAAATGATGCATTTGTGTTTTCAGGTTAGGGATTATCCAACAGAGAAGAATTATTTGATCACATAGAAAAGAATTAAATTAATGTCAGGAACTGTGTACTGAATAATGGTAAAGATGAAAAATTTTTGGAAGAAAATTTTAACCAAATTGATCGCTTATTCAGAACAGGGAAAATTTATATTTGGATTTTAATTATTTGTATTCATGTCAATGATAAGACTGTTATAATTGTATTTATTTATTCTCCCTTTAGGGAGAAGGACAGCTAGAGAGAGAGAGAGAGAGAGAATCAATCTTTTTTTAAGAGAGCATGTCAGAGAGAGAGAGAGAGAGAGAGAAAATCAATTTTTATTGAGTTTTTCACATGGCTTTTACACTTAGTTGTATATGTGGGTGCTGGGGTTTGAACCCATGTACTTGTGCATGCCTGGCAAGCACCACAACCTCTGAGCCATCGCTCCATCCCACGAGTCAATCTTTATTGAGTTTTTCACATGGCTTTTGTTGCTCTGACACTTAGTTTTGTATGTGGGTGCTGGGGTTTGAACCCGTGTACTTGCGCATGCCAGGCAAGCGCCATAACCACCAAGCCACTGTTCCAGTCCGAGACTGTTATAAATAAAACAAACAAAAAAACCTATAGGACATAGGATTAGAGCAAATTTATATAAAATCATATTAAATTGACAAAAACAATTAGATGATATGCCTTGTTTTTAATACTGTGAAACTTAATTTGTTGAGAATATCGATAAAGAGACTCTTGTTTTATTATTATTATTTTTTAAACAAAGAGGGACAGTGAGAGAAAGATAAAGACAGAATCAATTTTATTTAGTTTTCATGCGGCTTTAATTGCTTGGATACTTCCTTGTGTCTGTGGTATTGGGTTTGAACCTGGAGCACCACAACCACTGAACCACCGCTTCAGTCCTGAGATGAATGTTTTAAAACTTACATCACTTGGGAAATCTTTTTTTTTTTTTTTAAGAAAGAGGGGAGAGTGAGAGAGAGAGAGGGAAGGAGGGAGAATCAATTTTTATTTAGTTTTTCACTTGGCTTTCTTTGCTCTGAGACTTCATTGTGTACATGGTGCTGTGGTTTGAACTCAAAAGCTTGTGCATGCCAGGCAAGCGCTGTAACCGCCAAGTCACTGCTCCAGCACCACTTGGGAAATCTTCAATTTTATTTTCGCCTATATTTGTAAAACACATTGTTGTTTATTATATTTTAGTCCTGCATAAAACTTATCAAACTTCTTACAGGAACATGATGAAATAATTAACTCATTTTTTTTGTTTAACTACGAAAATTTCACTCAGTATATTTGTATTGAAATTCCATTTTTATGATCCACGTTCAGATCATTAAACAATGCATTGAAATCTACTGCAATTAATTTTGGGCATAGCTGTATGCATATCCACTAATATATCTCTGGAAACATGCTAGTTTCTTAGCCCTATATAACACCAAGTGAAACTTTAATTCAAAAATATTTTTTCTGTTTAGATCCTGGGGAAATACATTGTTTTATTTTGTTTTTATCATTTGGCAAACAAATGGAATGAGGTTTAGAATACTTGATATTTTCTGTTCACATTTTTGCATTATTTCCTGTTGTAAGCATGATTAAATAAAAAAGTACATAAATTAATATGTACATATTAATAAATGTACATATAATAATGTACATATAATATAATTACAAAAATAGTAATATTAGAAATGCTTTAATTATGAGACATGGTAGTCATGAATCAGTCCTGGCTGAATGTAGAGTTTTACAAACTACCAAATTTTCAACTGAGTTTGTTAAATTTTAGTCAACATTATTTTCATAAGACATATTTTTCTATTAACCACTTTTGCTTCTGACATATTTATAGTCTTTTTTCTTTTCAAAATTTAAGACACTTTTAGAGAAATATTTCCTGAACAAAAAAATTCAGTGTTCTTAAATCTTAAATGTTCTATTGAAAGTATTACAATCTTTTCATTCTTAATTGACAAGATCTGTTCTATCAACCATGAAAAGTGACCATTTTCAGAACATAAAGTATCTCATTCTCAGTGGATAAAGCATGTTCTTTATTTTGTAATAGGAAACAAATTTTGAGTACAAATGTTTGCAAATGTGTTTGACAACTAAAAACTTGTAGTACCAGTCCTGGCCTCCACATGGTGCTAGTGTTATGTCCTGGGACATAAAACCTCAGAACTACCAGGCAAGGCAAAATAACATGCAACGGTGCTCATCAAGAATAACTTCAAAAATAAAACAACAGATGTGAATAAAAAGATACTGTACCTGAAACCCTGCCTTATGTAAAATCTGACTTATGTACATTAAAAGTTTTGACAAATCATTTGTGGAAATTATGGAAAAGTCAAATGTAAGTTGACATAAGTTTAGATTTCTTGTTTCATCTTTGGAATCTCACCAATGTGTCCAGTGTCACTGTTTCCCCCGAGTGTTGTTTTTTTCTCTTTAATAGAAGGTTATTTGGAAGGGTGTTTAGGAAAGAAGGTCATTGAGTGGGGAAGAAACCTCATATGACTTCTGCTTAGTTTTTTTTTTTATCATTGTGTTTCCTTTGAACTTCTAAAAGTTACCTTCAAAGCCTAAGTATATTTTATTTTAAATATTCTAATTTTCCATCATATCTTTACAACTTTAAAGATAGTGTTTGTTTTCATTTTTTAAAATGCGAAACAGGAATATTCATTGAGATGATGGCAGCTTTATGTGATATGTAAGATTTTATATGCATTTACCAATTGTATGACTCGTGAAGATACTAAAACTTTAGAAAATAGTCACCTTTTTGCTTAGTTTCTTGCCAAGTAACTAATACATAATTGAACTGGCTTTGTCTAAACTCTTCTTATTTTTCTTTCACAATGGGAAAATTGTTTTCTTCATTTTATACTTACTTAAAGCTAATTTATCCTCTGTTAAGACAAGCTGAACAACTAAAGAAGTGAACCAAATGATTAATAATAATTTTTTGCTCTCCAAATGTCTTAAGCACGTCTAGGGTGTCTCGCAAACAAATACTCTCAATAAATATTTATGGAATAAATCATTCTATGTCAACTGGTTCAGGTCTGGCATTACCAATGGTAGCTAAAAATGATGGAAATTCTGGGGAAAATAAAAGAAGTGTCAAGACTGGAAATAAAAAATAGAAAAGTTAAAAAAATACATTGAATTATCACTTCCCACCTTTCTCCCATCTCTACCTTCCTCCCTCCTTCTCTTCATACTAGAAAGTAAAGAATTCAGCAACTGACCTTGAAAAATTTAGACCATTTATTGCCAAGAAGAAAAAAATAGCATATGGGTGGTCTTAAAGACTGTATGAGACTAGAAACAACAGTAGATGAATAAATTCTTGACTACAGTTTACGGCATTTATGATTGGTCTTATACTAAATCCATTTTTTTAAGTGGAGAGAGTATAAAATGTCTTCAGTTTAGGTACATTAGTGATAACATTGTTTGAAAATGTTGGAATCTTTTGGATAAAATAATATAAACATCAGTAACTATTTATAAGTGATTTATTAACCTTAAATCCTTTCTTGGAAACTTCTTTTATTTAACCATAACTAGAAAATGTGTCTGTGTATATGTATGTATGTGTATATATGTATCTAGAAATAAGAATAGCCTTTATTACCTGACCATTTAGAAAATGTTTATTTTCGTAGAGATTTCTTCAATAATTTTGCCTGCTGTACTTAGCTCCACTCTTTTGCCTGATTACCAGGCTAAGAGAATTAGTTCAAACTTAGCAGCTTACAGGGTCAGTATTATGCCACTGGGATATAGAACAACCTGGGATATAGTACATTATCTGGTGAGATCAATCAGATATGAACCCAACCACATTGAAAGGCTTTTATTATAAAATTAATACAAGGTTTATTATTAACACGTACTAAAGATAGATTCCTGCTAGTGTATTATTTGGAAGAACCATTATGAAACTTTTCCTAAGCAATATTCTCTGACAAGATAAGTGTGATAGTTGGAACTAGACTCTGGAGTCTGAGTTTAAATGGCAGTTGTGTTACCTACTGGTATTTCATCTGAGGCAAGCTCTGAGCCTGTGTCCTACATTGTCTTAATGTGTAAATGGAAATAAAAATGGTACTTACTGCATAGGGTTGATTTGGAGTGTCACTGGATTATAGATGAATATGCTTTGCAATGTGTCTAGCTTGAAAACAACAAATGAACAATAATCATCATTTTATACAGGTATTGGTTTAAAGTGTACTAGTAAGTATTGAGAGTACTAGTAATGCATTATGAAAAATTCACCACGGGTTTGACAAATAACTCACAAATACATACCATACATTTCAACACACACAGAAAGCAATAAATTGTAGTATTTTATGGATGTTCCTGTGACATATTGTTTAAAATTTGAAGATCTGTCTTTTAAAGGAAAATTTACACACCACAATGAAAAGTGCAGGAAAATTTCTCAGGACCTAAAAATAAAGATTTTCAGAATTAATAATATCCATAAAGATTTTATTTTGCCACCAAAAAAAAAAAAACCCAAAAAGGGCGTGAGAAAATTTGCTCTTTGATTAAAGCCCTTTCAAACTGGTAGTTGGGTCAAAGGTTTCTTTTGTTTTTCTTTATTGTTATCAATAACCTAGAGAAATATGAGAATAAACCTAGTATAAGAAAAAAGAGGGGCTGGAGTGGTAGCTCAGAGGTTTCAGCGCTTGCCTGGCAAGTACGAGGACCTGGGTTCAAATCCCAGCACCATGTACACAACTAAGTGTTAGAGCAACAAAGGCCATGTGATAAACTAAATAAAGTTGTTAAAAAAAAAGAAAAAGATTGAAAATTTTGCTCAAATTTTAAGTATTTTTTTTTCAGAGTAGAGGTCTAAATGGGAAAATAAGACCAATGTGTTGACTAATCAGTCATCTGGATGTTGATGTCATAAAAACATCAGCCAAACCTCTTTCAGACAGGTGACAGATTGGGTCCTGGATGGTACTAGTGGGTAGGATATCATTCTCTAGGATGATTGGCAGTAGCATGCAAGGCAGGGCTATTAAGCATCAATTTGGTCTTAACTTCTTGAATCACAGAGAGTGGTAAATAGTTAATACAGACACAAATAATGTGATATAAGGGTGAATGAACTGAATGACACATAAAAGAATCAGCAGTCTTGGTCTGTAAAATTCAACAGCAGCATTGGTGGCAGCAGCTGTAACAGCAAGTCATATTGATGGGACACTTGAGATGCTCCAGACTGGATAGTACTGGAATAACAGTAATAAAAGAGGGATTAGTGAAGCTGAAATTCCATGGCTACCAAAGACAAATTATATGTTTATTTCTAAAGATATTTATCATCATTGATATTATGATACTTTGGCTTATTAAGTATTTTAATCATAATATTCTTGAAGTATAGTCCTCTGCTATTAACTTATAAAGTGATGTTTATGATATCATTTTTATATTTAATGCTCAATTGAAAAACTAAGGGTATATCCATCTCCATTCTATAAGCCACACCAGAAATCACTTAACCTTTACCTTAGACCCCAAGTACCCATATCTTTACATGATTGTATTGGCAACTTCTGTTAAAGTAAGTGATAGTTCAGATAAAGGTATACAGTACCTGTGACTTGTTAATGCTACATGTTTGTCCAAGAGCATGATTTCCAAAGCATGGAAGGCAAAGTATGTGCATTTAGCTAGGCAAGATTTGTTATCCTGTTGTAACTAATACAATCAAGTAACTTAACATGCTTATTTCCTGCTCATATAAAGTCCACTGTGGTCTGGGTAACTTAACAGGGGAACTGCCCCCAGTGTGATGATTTCAATAGTCCAGAATGCTTCAGTCTCCTGATTTCACCATTTCAATGATAAATTCCCCTTCTTTGCTACAGAAAGGTCTTGAGAGACATGGAAAAGTTTTCTAGGAGTCTCTACTTATTCTCTCAGCCCAACTATCATTCACACCCCCCTGCTCATCTTTCTTTCACTAGAATTAGCCAAATGACTTCAAAGTACTGCAATGGAACTAGGAAGTATAGTCTTCCATATGCCCAGGAAGGAAGGAAAGAAGGGATATTCTTGAAGGGGTTGGTGAGTACAATCAAGGTAGGCAAGGGAATCTTAAGTGGTGTACAAGTAAACATTCACGAGTTTTGTGTTTTTTTGTTTTTTGTGTGTATTTGAAAAATACTAGTAGCACATCAAGCCTATGAGATAATGGTTTTATGTTATACAACTTTAAGTTGAATTCTAATTGTAATATGCTACCACAATAAAAATGGTGAATATGACAAACAGATGTCTAATATTTGGGTAGCATTGGTCTAAAAGAAACTCTGTAATGAATTTTAGTCTTTGAAAGTTCAGGCAAATTGGGAACCCAGGTGAGAGCCAGGAACTTGGTCTTTTAAGTATTTAGCATGATTCAACAAGAAATAATCTGGGACCACCTACAGGGAGGAATTGTGCTAGAGGCCAATTACCCTTCTGCTATGGAAGAAGCAACAGAATCCCTCAGGGGAGGACACTAAAACTTTTGGTGAGTACTTGATTCCCCCCACTTTTTTCCCCTGAATATTATTTTGAAACTGTTCTTCACAGAGTGGTATAAGACAAGCAGCAATGGAATATTTTGGAATGAGACATTCCACCTGGCAGGCAATATCTTCATCAATGACATTTCTCACCAGTTTTCCATGACACCTGATATTGTTCAAGCTGGTAGCCTGGCTCCTCTCAAATCAAATACCTCATCACTAGATATTGTTGCCAACCCCAAAGCTGTTCAGTCCACTGAAATTCTTCCCTCATTGTTGTTGGTAAATCAGGTGTTTACTTGGATGGGGGCAGAGGTTGCTGAGGATTGAACCCATGGTCTCCTATATCTTAGGCAAGAGCTCTTTCACTAATCCATATCCTTGGTCCTGTAAGTAAGTTTTTTGTTTTTGTTTTTTTTAAATTTCCATCTTGAGGGTGGAAAATTTACAGTTTTTCAAGGGTATAAAAACACTCTCCCAATGAGTGTGATTTTGATGTTCTGATTTGTCTGTAACAGTCTAGGTTTATATGCAATTATTAATGGAAGATCCTTTTATTTTAAAAACTATTTTATTTAGATGATAAATTATACGGTGACCCTGATTCTGAGGATTATTCTTGGTTCATTTTATGGTGTGAATGACTAATTTGGTCCCAAAGACTCTTCTTTATTTCGAAGTGTCTAGAGCCATATGGGGAAACGTGAGGCTATGGCTAGTCCAGATGTTGTTTTTTAATAGTAATTTTTTCATCATCTGTATGTTTTATATGAAATGGAGAGAAATGTAGGAGATGAAGAGGATTAAAGGGTATATGTAGTGATGTATGATGACTGATGCATAAACCAAAGCACACTTTGAGGAACCCGAAGAAATCCATTGTTCTGGTATGCACTTCAAAACTGCTCTAACCTAAACTGAAGGATGATATGTAAAACCGACGATAAATCTTGGCATTCACAGTATGTATTCCCTCATTGACTTTTAATAGTGTGACTTTGTGTCTTAATAAAATGGCTGCAATCTCTCATATTGTTTCGATTCCATAATAGTTAGGACAGGCATTGTGCAATCTTAAGTCGAATTTCAGTTGCACAGGGGTATTATTTATAATAAAAGTTGTAAGTAGCACATCTATTTTTCCTAGAATCCTGCCATTAGGTAATGCATATAAGAATTGCTATTTACTCACTACTTACTTCAATTCTGGAAGAAAGTAAAGGAGGATTTGGAAGATACCGTATATCACAATTACATCTGTAGCTCATCACCCTGGCTTTTAAAACATGCAAGTGCCTTCACAGACCACCCCAGATTAAAAGTCTCTAAATACTTCATTTGCTTTAGTGTTAAATAATGTTTAAAGTTTGTTATCTTTTGTAGCCCTTGGAAATCTAATTATTTATAATATCCAGTGACATTTACATTTTGCTAAATATGCGCTGCTTGTATAAGGACACATCATTCTTAGAAAAATGGTACAGAATAATTGGCTATGCTTTTGCTTATATATAATGCAAAATATTGAGTTTATCTGAGTTATCTTGTTCTTATGATCATGATTTTTAAATACATAACTCTCAAAACTTGTTCTTCCCTCTTACCATTTAAAATACAGAATAAGAAAGAGTTATCATTGAGGTTTCCATTTGTTTACCATTTAATTCTCAACTATCCAATCAAATATCTATTCCAGTCATTGGTATATTGAAATAATGCCATTCATTGCCATGCCAACCACTCCAGAGTGTTTGGTTTAGTTTTTGAGATTGATCGAAAGTAGATTGTAAAGTTGATCTATTGTGTTAGCTTATTTACATACACACACACACACACACGCACACACACACACACACACAAGTGTCTTGAAAATCAAGTCTGAAAGTGCACAGCAGTGGAATCCTAAGGTATTTCCTATCCTGAGTTTTCTATTAACTGCTTTACAAGGGAACTATAGGGTAGACAATTTGAACTTTAGAGTTACTTTACTAAGGAGATCATTGCTTCGAATTTTATTTATTCATTAATTTGAAGTAATACTGATGGTTTGCTTTAAGAGAACGAATGTGTTTTTGTCTTAAAGAATTTCCCTAAGCAAATAATGTCATTCTAATTACAGACGACTTTTCTCCCCCAGACTCTTCAAACACACTTTACTTCTAAGCTTTAAAAATCGCATTTCTAAGATGGAAACAACACAAAAAAAGGTTAATTGTGAAAAAAAGACAATGTGGAGACATTGAACAAATTAATTTGGGTACCAGATGGTTACATATAAATTCTTTTAAAAATGAAGTTGTATTTACTCCAGGATTAATCTTGGTGAGTGAGCATTTGGAAGCCCTTCCTGAGGCCACATCCTCGCCTTAGATATTCTTAAATAATCGGGGTATTATATAGGGTCGCCTCCACTCCGCCCCCAGTCCCGGCGCACCCCCACCCGCCAAAGGCGGACGCTGAGTAACGTGCGGCCAGATATAAATGGGAGGGAGAGGCAAGCAGGGCACGTGGACCAGAAATACTTCCTAGAAACAGCAAGTAGCTGCTCAACCCTGCCTGAACTTTCCTGTAAACACAGCGCACTGACAGACGGCATCCCTGCTGGGTGGATCCCGCACCTCCTAGAGGGAATGGCACTTCTCGTTTTTAATTAGCGAGGGGAAAGGTGAATTAAAGCTGTCTGTTTGGCAAGTCGGTGCAAGAGACTGACTTCTAAGAGACTGCAGGGAGACGGAGGGAAGAGCTCCGCGGGGGAAGGCAGTGCGTGTGCTGGGCTTGTGTTCTGAATGAATCGATTGCCCGGTGACTGAAAAAAAAAAATACAGCTTCTTCCTCACTCCGCGGGCGTAGTTGCTGCAGACAGCTCCAGACAGGACGCGGCTCTGAAGACGCACTCCGTGGAATGCTATTCTGCTCCAGGCTTTTAAACAACTGTCCTGAGGAAAGGAAGGTCTTACGTGTCCAAATACAGCTTGACAAATGGCACTTTGGAACTGTGCTTTCTGATGACAACACGTTCGATTTCTGACAAAGCCTCTCGCACGCTGTCCCCGGAGGGCAGTCCTAAGTAAAACTCGAACCCGCTGTAAAGTGAGGCTCCAGGGGACTTGCACCCTGAGACCCAGCATGGCATCCGCCGGACACGCAGTCACCTTGCTCCTGTGGGGTCACTTACTGGAGCTTTGGCCAGGAGGTCGCGCCGCTGAAACCCCCCACCCCCGGTTACGCCTGTCACATAAAGGTAGGTTACCTTTTCAGATCCTTTTTTTTTTTTAATGTGGAAGTATAAAAATATTTAGCATAGGTTCGTGATCTGCCAAGACCTTTAAAGTGCACCTGAAACATTTTATTGCAAAACTCACCTAAGAGTCTAAGTACCTGTAATCAACACGTTATACTTACCTCCTCTGAAAATAGAGCAAAAATCACATGCCAACTTGGAGATGTTATTTCTATCTTGTACGAATTAAGTTCACTCACTAGCGGACAGAACAGTCTAAGATAGCTGATTGCAAACAGCCGCAAGAGGCTAAATCCACCAAGTTAGCAGCAGGTATTTAAATGTATGCAGTGTGGGAAACAGACTACTGGGAAAAGCTTTAGAAATACAAGTACAATTGTTTTATTGTTGAAGAAGAGAGGTCCGGAGGAGAAAAATGATGCCCTACCCATGATAACAGGATCATCACCATACATTTTAAATGAGTAGCAACTAGTATAAATTACATTTCCAGCTGAATTCATTATTAGCACATGTTTATGTATGGCAAAACAAGGGAGTTTACCTGCAAGCATTGTAAACAAACATATCAATTAAAATATTACTATTCACTAGCATCCTTTCTCTTTAAATGCAAATTCACCTTGCTTTGCTGAAGCTCCATCATAGTGTTTAAATATTTTATCCTGCAATTATGTTGTATAAAACATCATACTCATAAATAAATGATCAAAAGATTAGTTTTGCCTACGGCCCTGTAAAAGCCACTCACTAATACCTTTGGTGATTCCTCCTGTAAACAAAAAAAACAAACAAATAACAAATGAAACCCAGGATCTCAGAAAGTGACTTTTGCTGACTCAAAAGAAATTTGGAATTAATTACCAGGAAAGAAGTATGTATTATTACCAGCCATTGACAGAGATAAAAGGTGCAATAATGAGGATTACATAAGAACCATTTATCACATGGGTAAGCTTTTAAATTATCCTCAACAATGGAAATAATAAAAGCTTGTGTTTTTCAAATATAGGTAAAATATTTACCAGAAGGTGGAACAAAAAGGGAGGCCTCAGTTTTATATGATATGATTGGGCTTTTTGGCTTTTTATTGGGCAAGTGGTTAAGGTAGTGGTGGTCATAGAATTTTCTCATTATTAGAATGGTTAGAATTATGGATATTTTCTTATTTGAAATAAATTTCTTATAACACTGTGTAGTAGATAGCATAAATTTAAGAAACAGTGTCACAAAATTTCTAAAGTGGTTAAAATACAATATCTAATGTTAACACAAATCTTCTGATTTGGGAAGATATATCATGACATGTATTTTTGAGAAGGATCGTCAAATATATCAAGACATGAAAATTTGATGTGGTAGAATATGGACAAATGAGGATGGCAAAAAGTAAGGGTAAAAATTGATTGCTTTTCTTATGTAAACAAGTAGATAAGCTGCCAGCTTTGTCAAGCAATCATTCTGTTGTTCCTATTATTAGCCTTTTATACCTTATTACAAAGGTAGTTGGTTTTCGATACCTTAATATCAATGTATTTTCCAAGGTGCTTATTTCACAGGAGATCTTGTAATTTGGTACAGCATATCAAAACTCTCTGCTAAAAAATAAATTCCTTGCATTATATTGTTACCAAACTCTTCTTTATGATGTCTCTTTTAATCAAAGAAATAAATATAATTGATGTTATGAGTTGTGTCATCTGGTGTGGTAGGACTGTAAAATCAATGTGTGTAGTAGACAGAAAACTCCCACAAGATTTCCCTTTGGCTTTTCTCAATCTTCAGCTTTAATAGAACCTGCATAAAATGCACACTATGCTTTTATACAAGACAATATTGAATTACCTGCAAATAGAATGTTCTTACTTGTGCAATTTAGTTAGCACCGCCAGCTACCGTATCACACTGGAGACACAACCTGAAGCAGCAAATGCCTGCAGAACCACAGGTGCTCCAGGAAAAGAAAAGCACACAGAGACTGTCAGTGTCAGAGCAGGAGCATTCAGTCTAGTACAATAAGCAGTCTATTTACCTACTGTCTACACCCTGGATTCAGTAGACATTTCAGAGGTATTTAAAAACTAGGGGGGCTGGGAGCAGTGGCTGGGCAGTTACAGCACTTGCCCGGTATGTGCAAGTACATGGGTTCAAACCCCAGCACCCATGTACACAACTAAATGTCAGAGCAACAAAAGACATGTGAAGAACTCAATAAAAATTGATTCTCTCTCTCTCTCTCTCTCTCTCTCACTGTCCTTCTCTCTTTAAAAAAAAAACTAGGAATAATTTATTTCAGATTAATTTTCTGCTGTCTTGAATGATGTCAGTAATGGTGAATTTTCAGGAGTGAATAAATGAATTTCGATAATTGAAATAACCAATTAGTGAATAATCCTTCAAAGTAAGACACTGGTATATGTGATAGGGCACCTTTGCAGTGCTGTCTGACCCCAGCAGGATAATCCACAAGGTTCCCTAGAGTTGGTCTATTGGACTAACCCAATCGTTCTTTTCAATGTAGTGATTTTGGCATACACAATCACTTTGTCTTATATCTTCCACTTTCAAGGTAGCATTTGAGAACAAAAATGTCTCTTCCTGGGGAGGAGAAAGTTTAAGTGTCATATACAAAGCTTGAGTTAATTCATATTAAAGTATGTTCAAGAAATCATCCAGAGAATTCTCCTTTTCCTTTCTCCTGTTTTCCCTCTGCTTCTGCAAATGACATGTTCTTAAATACAGCTTGAGAGAAAGAGACCATTATGAGTAAAGAGGTGAACAGGCAGAAAGGGAAGAAGACAAAGTAGAAAGGTAGTAAGACATATGCAGGATCTCTTAGCCTATTTCCCACTGCCTTCCTCCCGCAGTGGATCATATTCAATTCATCCCTCTTGTTGAATATCCCAATCCACCCTGATATTAAGAAAATATGCTAATTTAGGGGAAGTCTAATGGATAAAAAAAAAAGACAAGATAACTACTCTTGTTCAGGGAATACGTATATCTTTTAACATATTATATATGTACAAAATAAATTGAGTTAAATTAAAATATGCTATGATTAAAATGGCCACATGTCCTGCTCTATAATAAATTGTAGTGAGTATCTGAGTTGAGACTGATTGTATCAGACAAAATTTCAAAAGTTCATGAATAGTTATGCATTATAGCTAACTTGATCCAAACTAAAGAGTGTAACACTGGTTTGATTAATACCAAATTATAAGTCTGCTCCAAATGTTTTTTTGAAAAATAGCTGTGTTCCTCATGCTAGATCAAGGAAAGGGAATGAAAGAAGAGTCCTGGTGGATTCAGATACTTCTCTCCATTGATAACTGTTCTCTCCTTATCTTTCACCATCCTGCTTTAATGAGGTTACAGAGAAGGCAAAATAATCATCTTGATACTGGAGTTCAAAGAAGAAGAAACAAATGAGCAAAGATCTATGTCAAAGTGCATGTGGAAAGCCCCAGTCAAGGCAGAATCCAATCAAGGAAATCAAATCAAGGGGTTTTGGCAGATGGGATAGTTGTTCTGAGTCCCCTTAAGGAAGGATACAATTGAAGACACCAAGAAGAGCTGCTTAAGCAGAGAACATTCTCCTGGGATGTTTGATAAAGAAAGAGATGAACAAAGACATGGTTGTAGCAGAAGAGAATTCCTTAAATATGATGACATTATAAATGGAAATTTCATTTTTGAATGTGTATCCACATACATAAAATGTTCAATAGAATGTTAACTAGTATAACTGTATTTGGATTTTATAACTGTTTAAATACAGACTTGTAATAATTTGTAGAGCTCAGGATTTGAAGGCAGAGGTCTCTACTCCAGCTTTAGTCCTCCCACTTATAATAATGATAATTGCCTGTGGCTACTTCCTCAATTGGAAGAGCAGAGGTAGAATGATGCTTTCCTGGTATATTTCACTGAGGTTTTGAGAGGATCAAATGGAACAACAATATTTATCAATGTACTTTTTAATTTAAAATTTATTTAAAATTTTAATATTTCCTGAAGACAAATATAAGTAGAGAATGTTGGGAGGTCACATGTCCTAAAAGGAATAACTCTTGAAATGGACTTTAGATTTCAATAAATGCTAGATTGATGCTAATATAGAAGAGAGAAGTTGGTCATAAATAGCATAAGAATCTATTTTTTTCTGATACATTATAGTCACTCTGCATCCCATCTTTCATACCCTCAGCCTCTAGTTATAATAACTATATGATTATTACATTAACTGAGTTTTCCAATAATCATGGAACATATTTTTTGCTATATAAGTATAGATATGTCCCTAGAGTAGAGGAAGGGGGTTAGAGGAGGGAGTGGGGGGAGAAGGGGTAGTACCAGGGAACAAAATGGCAAAAACTATGTTATATGCCCTTATGAATATGTCAAAATGAACGCCACTGAGACAGTCAACAATGTAGCACACTCTTTACCCCCTTGAGAATCCAAACAATACTTATGCTATCATATAATTCTGAAATATTCACAATCTAAGCATTTATATTGGTTGTTGGGGTGAAATACAGAAGAATCAAGAGACTGGGTTTAGGGCAATGTGGGGGTAATTCTGATTTAAGAACTAATACATATCATATTGTTACTTTATATGCATGTTTGATTATACAATAACTCAACTCCTTAATAAAAATTAAAAAATGTATCCCACTATTATGTATAATTATAATGTACTAAAATAGTGTAATAGTCTATTACACAAAGGCACTCTATACCACACATTTTTAAATTTCTCTCATTGATGAGAAAAAAAATTACCTGAGATTCTAGAACAGCACAATGGTTAATAAAAGTTTTGAGTGACCATCCTGGAGGCTATGGAATTTATTTTCTATCCAGAGCAAATTAAAAAATGATTCAGTGACTGAGCCAGTTTTGCTTGAACTAGATGATAGGTTTGGTTCCTCAACCAATAACTATGTGTTATCAAAAGTGATATTAGTCACATATCTCTGGGTGTTAATAAATAAAAACTGGCCATAAGGCATTTGTAAATATTACAGAAGTAAATAGTACATAATTAAAACTCCATTAGGAAGTGTCAGTGAGAATTAAGTGGTGGATTTATTAAGAAACAAACAGTTTATATTTAAAAAAACCCATTAAGATGCAAATCATTATAATAAATTTTGTTGAATTTGTTTTATACAAAATATACTTTCTTTAGAGGAACACTATGTAAGAATCTTATGTTTTTCTTCTTTTTTAAAGAGAGAGAGGAACAGTGAGAGAGCGAAAGAGAGAATCAATTTTATTTAGTTTTTCATGTGGCTTTAGTTGCTCCGACACTGTTGTGTATGTGGTGCTGGGGTTTGAATCCATGTCCCCTCGTATGCCAGGCAAACACCGTGAACACTGAGCCACTGCTCCAGCCCCCAATGGTATTCTTAATATTTTTATATTTGCTGCAAATATTTCCCATGTACCATATCAGTGTATCTGGATATACAAACGTCCTGAATGTTTCTGTGAATCATTCAATTCTTATCTGAATATTACATGTTATAGTAGGGAAACAGTCCTTTAATACAGAAATTGGATGAAGGGAGGTCAAGGTGAGAAAAAGCAGTAAATTGGACTTGTGAATAAACTGGACCAAATTTAGATTGAAGCATAATTTATGTGTGCACAACTATTTTTTAAAAAATTTGTAAAGGCAGTGTTCCATATGTAAAATATAATAATTTCCTGTTCTTAATATGACTAACAAATATATGCAGTATATATTGTTATGATGAAACATTCTTTCAAAAAATGTTATTTTGCTTTCCATGTCAGGTTCCACATTTAGCTTAACAGCATTCACGGAAAGGGCCTCTCTCTCTTTTTGGGATGTCTTCCATTCAGAGCTCTATGGCCTCAGTTTCTGCTAATCGGTAACGAAACACCATACCATCAAAGTAGTTGTTATGGATGGAAATTGTTGTCAATTTGTTGAATCAGTTTCATTTCATCATCTACAGCTACAGGAGTCAACACTGGGATTTCCTGGTAGGAGAGTGTGTAAAGATTTACTCCTTTATCTTTGGCTTGTCTGTGATTTAGTAGAGGAATTTAGTCCACAGGAATCCAGAAACGGCACTTTGCATGCATGCATGCCCCTTAATATGTAGCAAAGACAGTGTTAAAGTAATTTGTAAGTTCAATCCCAAAGTTAAAAATGAAACAAAACTGAAATTATACTATTTTCCAAAGGGTGCACACTGAATAGATTATTTTCTTAGTTTCAATAACCAGTGCCATAATGTTGTTAGTAGTTTTTAGCATGACATCTGACACTTTGCAATAGTCTATACATTATACAAAGGATGATGGTTGGTTATTTTTATAAAAAGTTTTTCCACAGTAGAGTTTTAAGTGACATTTGAAGCATAAAAGAAACTATTGATACCCTTAGTTATTCCTTAGACTAAAGCCAGCATTATTCTCTGTACTTATTGTAAGGATGACAATGACAAGACTGGATATATTAGAGGCAGGATATTCTTGACTTGGAGTGAAAAAGATATCTCAACGCTGCATTTAAACCAAGCGTTATAGTCTCTGATATTAAGAGAACATTTTCTAAGAATGTGATGATATCAAGCACAGACATCTCTGTGGCATTGAAAACTTGCCTTCATAAGGCTCTGTTGTGGCCAAGGCAAGAGATTACTCAAGAACTTTTCAGCCTATCTGAGTTCCAATGCTTGGTTTAGTTTTCCACCTTTTACCAGAATCCCTTTTTCCTTGTAATCTTACCTCTACAGTGGAATGGGGAAAAAAATAAAAGAAAAATCCATTGACTTGCCTGATTTTGTACCCGTAGGAATTATTTCCACTTCTCTTCCTTGTAATTAAATTCTTAGCAGTCACTGCTTTCTGCTCAAGGACTTGGCCCATGGACTTCAAACAGTAAACATAGAAAGTTGTTTAACTCAGTTATTACCAGACACTCTCACATCCTAATTTTGTTGACCTGAAAATCCTAGACTTTGGAGAGTGGAATCTGGATTCTGGCTATATGGCTTGAAAAAGTTATTTATGTTTTCTGAGTATGCATTTTTCTTCTCTGAACTGTCATAACATACAATTTGCAGAACTTTAAAAATATTACAAGAGATAGTGGTAATTATTTTGGCAGAGTACTGAACTCTTAGGAAGTTTTTCATAAATTCTCAATGAATCAGAGAAGATTCAGAGACATAATTTGTCTATGCTGGTTTTCTTTTTTTATTCCATAAGTAATAACCATAAGCTAATTATTAACTTACAATTTAAAAAGAGGGATGATCTTGATCATCTTAGATTTTTGCTTGAAAGTCAAGATTTTCTTTCATGAAAGCCAGTTCTTATTGGAGAACATAACTAAAAGGATTAGGGACATTGTTATCTCTGATCTTACTTAGTTACTGTAGAATTATTTTGTTAATCATTAAAGAAAGTTGGAACTTTATCTGCTGGCACCTTGGAGACAACAGACTAAATCTGCAAAATAAACCATTAACAGCAAAGGTAATTGTGGACCTACCATTGTAAAGCACAATAGAACTAATACTACAAAGACCAGGCCACACTGACCAGGGTGAAACTAAACAGTGTCCTATAAGCAGCTATCAGCTCAGCATGTGTTGTTTGCTTTGAAAGTGAAAGAAGGTGTTCTGCTCTGCCTTCCCCAGGACAAAAATATCTGGGTCAGGGAATGGTTCCTGACACTTAGTAGGTATTCACTAAATGCCCATTGAGTTGGTACATGAATAAGACAGAATGATTTAGAGTTGTGCTTTTCAAAGTACAGGCTGAAGGGGGGTCTGGGGTACGAAGAATACCCAGGGAACTAAAGAATCCCAAGAAACTATTTATGACTCCTATAGTAAAACATGCATTAGGAGAAGGGCTGGGCATTTCTCTGGCTATTCACCTTTCTCCTCAGTGCTGCATTTAGGGAGACAGCAGGACACTCAGATGTCCTCTGGACACACCAGCAATTTCTCTCTTATGTACTCACTCTTCTCCCTCTTCGAAGAGTACTTTTCCATGCATTTGCCATTTTTAGGTCATCACCAGCCCTCCCCCCTTCCTCTCTCTTCTCACTTCATTCTTTGACTACCCCATGGTGTGGTTGGCATCTCCTCACCTGTCCTGTTCTCCTCCCCTACTTCTTTTATAGAGAGATGCTTCTTTTTTCTTCCCCACTTTTTGCCAAAAGTTGGAAAGCAGACACTTGCAGTGAATGATAGATATTCTTTGGGCCTCAGTTTATCTTCAATAATTGTTTCATTTTTGTTGTCTAATTTGATGGCTAGAAGACATGGTGTTTAAATTTAAAAAAATGGTTACACTCATTGCTCATTTAAAATTTGTTGAAATCTGTAACTTGGGAAATAATGAAATATTAAACGAAGGTCTTAATAGTCACCTGGACATAATGTCCTCTTTCTCTAACCAAGTTTTTCTGGTGGGAAGCTGATGCTCACAGGAACCATGGGATTGTGGTAACAGGGAGAAGAAAGGTTAGGGCACTGAAAAAGGAGAAAGCCAAACCTGCCAGCCAAAATACTTGGTAGCTAAATGCGAGTACTTGTCAGTTGGAATGTTATTGATGTAAAACTATCTATTTCCACATATTTTTAGTTTGTTTTCTTTGTGTTTTGAGCTTTAACTCAGGAAAACCAGAATGAAAATGGGGTTTTCTTTACATGATAAAGCTGAGTGAACAGCATCCCTGAGAATAAGTAAGCCTCAGTGGGTGATTCCACATAGTCAGACAAATTCCAGAACCAGAAAAGAACAAAGAAATAGGACTAAAAGACATGGGAAACAAAAGTCAGTTGGGGACACTGACTCCTTTGGTCCTGATGGTTCCTTCCTAGGAAGTGATGGGAACAGTGGAAGGCTTTAGATTCTGAGTTCAGATGCACTTTGGATCTAAGGCCAAATAGAAATGTACTCACAGCATTACATAGAGCTCCTGATTGCTCTTTTCCTGAGTAAAAAGTTTATTATGGACCACATGATGTCTCAGGTTCTAATTCTAGACATGTAAGAGTCCCTTCTTTTCCACACAGACCTCTCCATGTGTCTGATTTTTTTCCAAAATAGTTTTGAAAATTTTATTAGGAAGTAGCATGGTGTAGTGAAAATAGTATAGACTCACAATCTTAAAATCCTGGGTTTGGATTTACAGTATATCTTATTTAATGCTGTACTATTATTGCCAAATCAATGAAATTCTGAGACTTAACTTTCTTCATGATTATAGACAGACTAAAGAACACTGACCCATGTGATTATTGCAGAAATAATTTAAATGTGTCACAACATAGATGTATGATATTGTTTTATTAGACTTTATACTATTCATTAATGTGTATAATTATCCTTGTCAAGGAGTAGTTTTTTTTAAGAACCTTGCGGACAGAATAAAATTCTTATTCAACTCATTTCTAAAACCCGTAGTTACTGGATGGGTGTTTGTTATTTATTGAATTTTAAACAAAATTATTACTTTTAGTTTGCTTCCATATTTTTTATTAGTGATAGAACTGTTAAATATTTGGCTTGAATTTCCTTGCAGAGAAGATGGTGTCACTGTGATTTTCTTCTGTTCCATTCCCAAGCTATGGCAGACAGCAGATAGAAACTGGTGTTAAAGCAATGCTATGCAAAGTGTGGCCCACGGATTGCAGCATCCATATCCTCTGGAAGCTGCTCTCTATGGAGTCAGTAATACTGGACCCCAGGAATCTCCATTTTATAAGCCCTCTAGGGGATCATTAGTGCACGCTCAAGTGTTAGAAGTACAGGGCCGTGTGTGAGAGGATGCAGCAAAGGAGCCTCCCCTTCATGTAACCTTTTTCACCACCCCCTCAGGTCCATTCCCTAGGTAAGTGTGTCATTTATTTAAGTGTCTAAATGACAACTTTAGTCTTGATAAATATATGTGCATTCATGGATGTCTAATTTTAATACCATTTCTCTACTTATTTTTTAAAATTAAATTTGATGTGCATGTAGTCATTGATGCCAATTTAGCATGTAAGTTAAGCATGTTTTTTAATGATTGTGATGGTGTAAACTGTGGCACATGATGCTATACTGAGTTCAGAGAAGAAAACATCTAACAGTGGTCAACTGTGGACAAGCATTTTGTACGATTCAAAAACTCTTTAGTCTCTCAGCGGAACGTTTTCCTGGACTAGGGACATCAGGATGACACTAACTGATGCACTACTTTGCTGTGCATCCTGACCTTCCCTGACACGGATTTAGGCACCTCTATCTTTTCAGGAAAGATGTGTTCATTCAATCACTCTCTTATCCCAGAAATATGTGTTGAGCTTTATTAATGCTTTAGATATTGAGCATCTGGGTGGGATTTTAAGAATAAAACCACAGTTTTGTAAATGTAACGTGTCACCCTTCACAGGATCCTGGGATAGTAAAAGATTATGAGGTAAAAACTAAGGAAATCTTACTAAAATATTGATTTTAGTTAATAATAATATGTCAACACTGATGCATTAACCGTGATAAAGTTACCATATGGTAAGCTGTTATATAATAGGAGAAACTGAATATAGGGGCATGGGAACTTTCTGGATTAACTGTACAATCTTTCTGTGACTCTAAAGCTATTCTAAAATAAGGAGTTTAGCATACACACAAACACACAGCTTTACCCTAACCCTATTCCCAAGAAGCATAAGATCTAATTGTAAAAGGAGACAAGTCTCATTAAAGCAAGATTTTTCTTTTCTGCATTTTTTAAAAAACTATATTACAGATTAAAACAGGGTCCATGGAAGCATGGAGTTGAGACTGAAACAAGAACCAGAGCCCAGTCTTGAGTACTGGGAGGCCAGGCAAGAAGCTGCCAGCCACTTATCTGTGTTTCACCCCTCCTTGTACCGTAGCTCCATGCTCCTGTAGTCATCCACTACATGTACTCACTGTATCCTCTTGGAGACACATTCCCTTTAGACATCTCAGAAACCTAATTCCGTGGGGTTCATGATTCTGCCATACACACTAATATCACACATGCTATTTGCTCATATTAAATTAAATTTCCCCCATTGATGTATGGATTTAAATATTTTCATTTTCTTTGTATGAGTAATGTGATTACTGCAAATTCACAAGTAGGGTTTGAGTTTTTGAAATTTTTGAAAGCAGTATGATATTGTTTGTTTTAATCAGCTTTTCATCACTGGATGAAAGACCTAACAAGACCAACTTGAGAAGGAAAATTTATTTGGCTCACAGTTTCAGAAGTTCAGTCCATGGTTGATTGATTCCATAGGTCTAGTTCCAAGGGGAGCAGAACATCATGATGGAAGGGTGTGAAGGATGGAGGGAATCTGCTCAGTTCATGACACCCAGGAAACAGAGAGGGAGTTCTAATCGTGAGGGCCAAAATGTAAACCCCACATGCATACCCCCATTGACCTGTGTCCTCCAACCACACCCATCCCATGTGCCTATAGTTAACATCCTGTTAGTCCTTCCAAATTATTAATCCATCAAATGGATAAGCCCACTGATTAGGTCACTCCTCTCATCATATAATCATTTCATGTCTGAACGTCTGGCATTATCTCACTTATGAACTCTCCAGGGCCTCCTCATATGCAAACCATAACTTTATTTGAATTCTTAGAATCTACTGCATTTTAGATACTTAGTACATATATTTTATCTAATGTATTTAATGAAGAGAATTTAATTGTTATGTATAATAACATTAGTATTGCAAATTTTAATCTTATTTCCCAAGTATCATGTATGTTCCAAATAGAGATGGCAAAAAAATGAAATGATGGAGTAAGGGAACGTTCTGAAAACAGGAAAATCAGTGAGAATACTATGCTTTCTCCAGAATACGAGGCCCCATTTTAACTTCAGCTCTTCTATTGGAAAAGTTCTATAGAGAAATCCAGAACTGCATTAAAATGATTCAGAAGATATTTGCATATTATTGAAAGACACAATTTGAGGTTTTGGCAGAGCATGGCTTGAGTTCATTTGGGTCATTCTCATGATTGTGTCACATGTCACTCATCTTTTCTTTTGCTCTAGTCATGATCTCCCAATGTCCAATGTAACCTCATATTCATTCACCTGATAAGCTCTGAAGAAACAAAAAAACTAATACATGTGTACTCTAAAAAGCAAAAAGCAAAGAAAGAATTCTGAAACAGTAGTAACTTACCCAATATCTTGGTTTTTGCAGAATCCCTAAATGAACAAAAGCAAGAGGTTCTTGCTTTGGTTTGAAGAAAAATCAATAGTTATAAGATTTATAAGTGTATTTAGTTAATATAACATATTTTAACTCGAGTTGAGAAACAGCAAATAAAAATTTTATGTTATTAAAATTTTATTATAAGCCTTGAAAAATATTTCATCATACTCGTACTTAATTTATCAGAATCAACTTCCAATGTGTTTTGATACTTTATTTTTTCTTTTTTTGACAATAAACTAAATATAATTCACTTGCATAAAACTGTAAACCAACATATATAAACAGAAATGTAAAAAACAATGTTAATTCAGAAGAAGGTACACTGTCTCTTACTACTAAAATAAGTAAATAAAAATGGAAATGTCTGGAGAGATGGCTCAGTGGAATAGTGCTTGCCTGGCATGCGTGAGGACCTGGTTTTGAACCCTAGTACACACACACAACTAAGTATCAGAAAAACAAACAAACCAAAAAAAAAAAAAGATGAAAAAACAAAATTGATTCTCTTTAAGAAAATGGAGATGGGAAAACTATGAATAATTTTAGAAACTAAAGTGAAGCTATCAAAATAAATTATATACATATATAACAGAATCATTTCTGTCATTCTAAAAAGGCAAAAATAATTTATTGCTTTTAAAGAAAATGTTGGGGAAAATAGTGGAAAGCAAAAGTGATTCCCACTGAAAATAGCTCTATTACTGATCGAAGTGACATAAGTGCTTTTCCTTATCTCAATCAAAATTACAAAAGCAAACAACAACAAAAAAAAGGAGAAATAAATTTCATGTTTTATAATAATACATGTGTTAGACATATTTCTATTTAGATAAATGGTAACTGGTAAATACTTTATAATTGCTTAGAAGGAATATGAGAATATTGAGCTTGCCATCAGTTTAATGTCTCAACTAACTTGAGTTAATCCTCTGATATATTCTCAGAATAGCCACATCCTCATTTGTAAAATGTAAATTAAAAATAAAAGGAAAAAAATTAAAAAATTCATCTCTTATAATTTTGTCCTGGGGATACTGAGTTATCTACAACATTGCACGTTTCCACTAATAGGGGAAAGCAAAACAGTTCTTTTTTTAATTTTTTTCAGAAAGGAGAAAGGGAAAGGAAATGTTAGGATATGGATCTTGGAATGGACATCATAAGTCATTCAAATTATGAATTGCAATTAACCAATTAATTTGTATCAGGGATTGAACCCAGGGATGCTTAACTATTTTTTTTGTTTATTTATTTGTTTGACATAGTATTTATATTGGAGGAAGAGAGGCTTAACTATTGAGCTACATCCCCAGCCTGTTATTTTATTTTTTATCTTGAGACAGATTCCTGCTAAGTTGCTTAGGGCCTTGCTAAGTTGCTGAGGCTGGCTCTGAACTTGTAATCCTCCCGCCTCAGCCTCCTGAGCTGGAATTACAGGTATGTGCCACCATGCCTGGCCCAAATTTTCAATCTTATTATATATTATTAGTCATGAGAAGTCAGTGTTTAAACTTCTATAACACACTAATATTCTTTGATCTCCTTTTAATTCCTCAAAGAAAAAATTCTTTTAAATAATATTTAAGTAACCCTAGGAAGAAGAAAAATAGTGTAGTTAAGTCTATTATTATATTCCCAGTTAAAAGGATGAAATTGCATATTTGTCATTCTGTTTCTCAGAAGGAAGACAAAAGTTATGTACTGGGCACTGTGTTTGACAGATTTTTTTGCCAAATGTTTTTTACTTGCTCCAAAATGTGTATGCCCAAACTGAAGTCTGATATATTTTAGGATTATAGAATAATTTTCATATCTGGAGAAAAAAAGGGAGAGTTCTCTAAGCCTTAAAAATCAATGGAATTGGAAAAGAGTAAAGACAAAAAACCTTGGAGAATCAATACCAATAAAAAGGTCTATACGGTAATAAAACAGTACTACGAAGCATGTTAGATGCCTTTATAATGCTAGTCTCAGAGGATATAAAGTAAATACCATGCTAGGTTTTATTATATGCAGTTATGGTTTGCAGTACATGATTATGTTCATTAGACATCTGCATTTCTATATTAGTCAGTATAGAAGTAATAACCACAATGTTTTTCTAAGTTGAAAACATCATTTACCTTTTAGTGTGCTAATTTATATCCAAAAGATAGTTACACCACACCTTGGAATTACTTCATTTTTGAATGTCTGGAATAGTGTTAATATGATAAAAAAAATGAACACAAAATTATTATTTGTGAAGTTTTGCTATGGGGCCCCCTAAGTAGTATCCTCCTTGCAAATGGTTTGTGCAATACTACAATTTGTTGCTCACAGCCCTGCTGCATTTCACTCTGAGGCTCCCCAGCTAAGCGCCAATGTTCCATTCACACCGCTAACCATGGAAGGTTCCCTTTGTCTTCACTGACTATTTTTTTCCTCTTAACAAATAGGCCCAGCTGCTACTGCAGCCGGTTGCCCACACTCCCCCATGCTGCTCTTGCTGAGGATGGCAGCCAGAGTAAAGAATAACAGCTGGGATTGGCTTACTTTGGCATCTGAATAATTTTGGGGTGGGCCCATTCCTAACTTCATCATTTCATTTAATTTTATAATCTTTACTTCAGCCGAACTTTTAAAAAACAGATAACTTTGTTTTCTAAAATGTTTTCCTTATCTGGGTATGACTCTTAAACCTGACTGCTCAAGACAGGGACCTTGGTTCATTTTGATCAATGTCATTTTCCCCTTCAATTTTAAACATCATTTGGGGGGGAAATGTAGTACAGCACATCTAGAAGGGAGATCTTGGACACGTTTTTTAGCCTTTCTTTGACCAAAAGGTGGGGACAATAAATAGCACTTCTCTCATTCGTTATGGGAGGTTTAAATGAAAAACTTTTTAATGTATTTAGAATAGTGCCTGGCACATACTAATTGCTAAGTAGATGTTTGATAGGAAGAAAATCAAACAGAGGGGAAGAGGAAAAGAGAGGATGAGAAGTTGGGGGAGAAGGAGAGAAAGGAGGGAGGGAAAGAAGCAAAGACAGAGAAATAATTGCTAAATGGGAAAGCTAATAATTGCACTTCTGCAATGAAGTGCAGTGCTATGCACTTAGCATTTTATGTTCTAAAAAAAAAATGAAATCACAATTAGGAGAAGACCCTATTTTAGGAAAGCATATACAATTTTATCCAAAAGAAGGGTTTCTTTGAATGTAGACGTTTTAGTGATTACTGTTCATTCTGGAGTAATCATGTCCACGGCATCCAAACAGGTGGTAATACACATTTATCATTTTGAAGTTGTACATTTTCATGAAGAGGGTAATTGCTGCCTGAGAGTGAAGTCCATTCCACTTTTTAATATTCTAGTGGAGGAAAAATATTTACCTATATAATCCCAAATATAAATTTCTGCATCTTCCACCATTTAGTCTTAATTCTTTCCTTGAATACCACCAGGACATGGGTCATGAGCAGTTTCCAAATATTTAAACGTGGTACATGCCCTTTTGTTACATGTGAATATTCCTCATTCCATGGTTGTCTTGACTGTGCTGTCTGTCTTCTGGTCCTGTTCTGTTTGTTAGTGTCCCTCTTAAAACGGAGCACCACCTTTCATACTCTTGGGGGGGGGGGTGCTGCCTTGTCCTAGAACAGTGGTGCTCTTAACTGATGACTTCTATTTATTAAAGCCACCTGAGTTGACAGCAGCTTACTTGGCAAATATGCCATTCTATTCATTTATATTGAGATTGCTGTCAGCCTCTCCAAGGGTTTTTGGGTAGACTTTGTTAAGCCAGCTCTTTCCTTTATTTTCATGCGTGTGGTTTATTTGTTGAAGTGAAGGAAAACCCTCTTCTGCTCTTTTGAGTTCACAATATGGACCTACACACAGTAACAGTACATGGTGCCCTGGCAAAGCCAAGAGTTCTGCAGAGTGACACTCCTGAATTCAAGGACTAATCCTGCTGTAGTGTGTCCTTGCTTAATTTGCCTCAGATCAGTTTCCACATTCATTGTCTTTAGGAAACCTAGTCAGAAACGATAACATTTATATTAGTTATAGATATGCTTTAAAAGTATTTTTAAAATTTAAAATGCAAATTATGGGCTCTCTCTAAATGTCATTTGGAAGAAACTTAAGGCACAATGTTTTATTAGAATATATAAAATATATGTTTGACTTTTATGCAAGATATGGAAAATAACTGTCATTTGCTAGTTTTCTTTATAACCGTTATACAATTATGTATATAATTCTGGTTAATGAAAGATTAATTTGAAATTCTTTAATATGAAGAAATGAAACATAATCTTTCTTCATAGCTAAAATAAACAGGAGACTTTAAAAAATGTCTTAACAATTTTTTATTTGAAAAGAATCTGGAATGGTCACCACAACAGAATGACAAAATTAAAATACCATCATAGCTGTGATTGCTTAATTTTGTAACTTTAATTTGCTGTCATTTTGTAGATTTGCCAGTCTCTCTGGATATTTGTAGCAAGTCCTATGTTTTAAAAGAGAGGCATATGATTTTTCAAAATAATTTTTTCATTAACTCTTTATAAGTCACATAGAAAGCTGTAGTAAAATAATTCTGTAGAAGGTTATGTATATTAAAATATTCATTATTTACTCAAAATTTAAAATGCCTTCATTTAACTAACCATCTTGTAGCCTTTATTCTGTTTTTGTTATAGGATTAACTTCACCCCATGCTTTTTTGCCTTGTATTGGCAATTTTTGAGCTGCTTTTTCTTTTTCTGAATTTTGAACATAGGAGAAGAAACATTCTAAGAACAATAAAACATCACCATTATAAGGTGTATCACTAATTATTGAGTGCATATCCCCATTCTGCAGTTCTTACCACAATAACTATTTGACAGTGTTTCAATACTGTGATGATAGAAAGAGATGCCTGGATGATATCACATGACAGACTCACTACTCTACCATGAATCATGTTTACTTGCTAAGATATCTATGGAGTTTTTGTGCAGTTACTATTAGTAAATTGTCCCCAGGTGCTTTCAAGCGTATTTGAATATAATATTTTTCTTGAAGTTATATGCAACCTAAAGAGATTGGTCCAAATTTTTGCTTTGTATTTCTTTTTAATGTGACAATCCGAAACGGAGAAATAAAATTCATTTTCCCTCTCATTGTTATAGTGACTGTCAAAGTCCATTTTTCTCTTAAGTTAAGCAATAAAACAACTATATTTAAATAAATTAATCTATCCCAGGTAAATAAGGAATAACTGTCTTCTAAAAATCATGGAAAATATTATTGCTAAATCTTAATTCATGTTAGATGTGAAGTAACATTTTTACAAATAGAGATTTATAATATGGAGATATTTTATTGCTTTAATTCACAGTAAAAATAAAGTATAAATTAGGAGAAAGTACAAAAATTATATAAAAACTCAATGCATACTAAACATTGCTAATATTGTGTTTTATAAGCATCCTTCCAGAAATGTAGCAGTGTATTTGACCGTATGTGATTTTTGTAAAAGATGGGTTCATATTTTATATGCTGGTTATTAATATGCTTTTGTCTGTGCCATGAAGTACTTTCCATACTGAAGATTAGAGATAAGCTTTATCTTTTAAAATTATCTCATAGTATTCCATTGTTTGAATGTACCATAACATTGTTTTTGCAGGTCATTTAAGTTATTTCTAGCTTTACTTTCTTATTATGGTATATTTTATATTGATAATAGACATATCTCTTTATGCATTTATCTGTTTATCTCCATGGTACAATTCCTTACATAAAATTGTAAGGCAGGTGAGAAGGCAATCTCCTAGTATAAATTTAAGGTAATATTGCTGCTTCATTTCTTTTTTTTTTTTTTAATTTTTTTTTATTTTGAGCAACCTTACAAGATTTTAACAAACTAATATAAAATGTGTATAAAATATGTATACATTCCGGATATTGTAATTATCCCCAGGAGTGCCCCCCCCCATTAACCTCCCTTATCCCTCCCTTCCCCTTCCCATTATAACTCTAAAAAAAGTATTAGATTGTAAAGCATTACATCTTATCTGGATTTAACACATGCTAATAGACCAACTTTCTGAATGGCCAGGGTCTAATGCCAACCTCCACAGATGAGTGAAGACATTGACCCTTGGTTCTCTGGGTTAAGCTGATATTACTAAGCATAATTTGTTCCATAGCTATCCATTTACCTTCAAATGCTGCAATATCATTGTTTCTAATTGCTGTGTAATATTCCATGGTATAAATGTACCACAGTTTTTGGATCCATTCTTCCAGTGAGGGACATCGGGGTTGTTTCCATAGTCTAGCAATAGTAAATTGAGCTGCTATGAACATCGATATTGCTGTGTCACTATAATGTGCTGATTCTAAGTCCCCTGGAAAGATACCCAGGAGTGGAATAGCA